>CAEGAG010128585.1:0-101309 GCA_903067065.1 Brachyrhaphis terrabensis
TATCTATCTATCTATCTATCTATCTATCTATCTATCTATCTATCTATCTATCTATCTATCTATCTATCTATCTATCAAATAATCGCAAAGGGAAATTAAATGTTAATTTTAATTCAAGGTTCATAGAAGAGATGCTGATGAATCTCCAGTTGCTGTCTGTATTATCTATCAGAAGAAATCTGTTTTAAAGTAGTCCTATGAGGAGTTGTTTATAACTCCTCATAGTTTATAGACAGGGTTGTCTGTAATATTCTTGTGTTTATGAAGAATGCTTATTTCAAAAACAAATTTCCATCATCTCCAGGTATTCCAGAGCACTCCTAAGAAAAAAGTTACATTTAAAATGTTGGTACAGTTAGTCACACCTCATTAATCTTAAGTCGCTAACCTAGCACTTTCCTTACAATACCATATTCCCTTTATCGACTGTAAAAATCTGCCCTTAGTTTCCTTTCTGTCTTTTAATCTACAGTCTGGCGATCTCTACATGGATCCATCCATAGGTATCAAGTAAACTGGCCGAAACATCTTATGAATGGTTGTACTGATGTCGAAATGAAGTTTTAGAAGTTATCATATCAGAACTGTCAGAGTTAAACGTAGCTGCTCATCTAAAAAATAGTCAAATAAAAGGTATCCAGGTTGCAAATACAGACATTCTTATTAGTCAGCTGGCTGATGATGCAACAATATTTTTTAAAGGATTCCTCTCAAGTATCTCTGGCTTTGAATATTATTCACAGGTTTTCTAATGCCTGTTAAGGACATTAGTTGTCTTCAGTTTGGAAAATTCCAGCCAAAAATACTGATAGTCTGTCATCCAGAGCAAGCACGAGGAAACAGCAGGAAGGAACCTCTCCATTTAAACCTCTGCTGTCTGTGAGCAAAGTGCTCGTTTGGGAACATATGAGACAACTGTTAAAACCTCCACAAAGTTTCTGTGCAACTGAGTGTAAATGCCTTGCAATGGACAGAATAGAATAGAAATATCTACTATTATCCGGCAGAGGGAAAATTCAGATGTAGCAGCAGCAAACTGTCAGGCAATCAAAGCATGAAGTTTTTGCACAAAACTTACAATATAAAAACACAATGAAGAATACCATACAGTGCAGTAAAGGCACATTTAAAACATAAATACTGTGCCTGTATTAAAAATAGCATTTTTTGAAATTTTTAAAAATATGCATGTATATTCTGCATTTAAAAAATAACTAATGATTTACAAGGAAAAATAAAACAGTAAATGCGCAAGTAACAGCAGGGATGTTATTTAAAAAGGAAAAAAAAAACTGCAAATAGCATCACAGATGTACAGCCTTGATACATGTGGCAGTTTAGTCAAGGTCCAAATTAAAGAGCAATTTGTCCCCAAACTTTACAGGCTGTTCTCTCTTGTTACAAAATAACAGAACATGATGCTGCCACTGCTGAATTTCACAGTGTTGATGATGGGGTTATTATTTTAAGATAATAAGAAGGCCTAACTGCCTATCGAACATTAACAGGTGTAATCAAAAATAATCACTTTGAACGTTAGTTAAGAAAAAAACAATAAATGTACAGACACACAAAGGAAAGCCAGTCAGATATAAAGGGCTGCCTTCTCCCAGCGCTGGAGAGAGAAATGTCCTGATTGCCAGTTTGAAAGGAGACCGTGCTGCCTGTGTGTCACTGAGGCTCATTAATGAAAGTTCCAGCTCCATGCTGCAGCTGCTCTGTGTGAGCATGTTCTGGACTCAATGACTGACAGACGCTGACTCTGCGCTGGCAACGGTGAGCTCTCTCTGCCTGCGCTGAAATGAAGTGCTAAATGGTACAAGTGAAGGAGTTCCTTAAACGTGACTAGCAGACGGCAAGGCGACCCCCCACACGGACAACACCGGGAGAAGCCCCGGGTGCAGCTCTGAGGCGGCTCAGCAGACAGACAGACAGCCATGGCTAACATCGCGGTCCAAAGGATCAAAAGAGAGTTCAAAGAAGTTCTCAAAAGCGAGGAGGTTTGTTTACATCGCCGACTGCTTTCACTTCCCCACAGCTCCTTCTTTGCTTTTTTTTTTTTATTTCGACTCTGTTGACGTGCGAAGTGACTGCACGGTGCTTGTGGAGGACGGGAACCACTCGACGAGGTGTTGGTTCTGTGTTGCATCAGGTCAGGCCCGAACATCAGAACTTAAGCTAGCGTTAGCTTGTCAGGTGGGCGTGTTCAGGAAACACCGGGGATTCACAGAACGACGGGCCTGCTGTTATCAGCTGTGCCCATAAACATTGCTCAAAATTAGTTAAAGCTATTTTACACCAACTGTAACCTGTGTCCAATGGATTACCACGACTCAACAATTAAACCGATGTCATCTCAGTTTAGCTGCTTTGAGCTACTTAAAGCCAGCGATGTTTTGATGCCCCATCTACAGTTAGCATTAGCATCTCATGTTGTGCTTTCAGCCCCTTACCAGCTTTGTAATCAGCTGGTTGTGGTCACTGTGGGAGGTTTATGGGGTGAATGTTGTTTATTTCCCTTCCAGGAAAGTTTTTGTTTCCTCTTTTTTAACTTTAAGGTGCTTTGTTCCAATAGCAAACAATAGGTTTAACCAAGACATCCTTTAGAAGTCTTTAAATTTCTCTAAAAATCACCTGGGTCAGGTCTGTCAGAGGCCTCACTTTTGGGACCTAGTGTTTGTGTCAAAATATCTGTGGTTTCCCGTAAAACATTCTCTTTCTGTTATCTCTCCCAATATCTAGACAAGTAAAAACCAGATCAAAGTTGATCTGGTAGACGAGAACTTCACAGAACTGAGAGGTGAAATAGCAGGACCACCAGATACACCTTATGAAGGTACACACCTGAAACACAGATTATTTTTTTTGGGGGGGGGGCACACTTGGCTCAATATATCCTGATTAAAAATGTTGTTTCTCTTGTTTACTTTCTCTTTTAAGGTGGCAGATATCAGCTTGAAATAAAAATCCCAGAAACCTACCCATTTAACCCCCCAAAGGTGAGTAGCTGAATGTTCTGATTTGAACAAACTGTAAGGCCTTTACTGCTTGTTGAGTTGATTTTTAAATATCATTAGGGAAAAGCTGAAGAATTGGTCTTTTAGGGATTTAAGATCCAAGAGATTTTTTTTTTCTTGCTTCATGGTGGCTATCCTGTTCAACAGGTTTTCGATTTTTACGTGCTGGAGTCGCTGGGTATCACCAGCACGCATTTAAATACCATTCATAGCTATTCTAGCAAGGTATGGACTGTCATGAGATTCTATCTTGAATACAAGTACTGCTGTTTCATAATATAAACTCAGCATTTCAAAACAAAATCTGTAAAATCATCTAGAGCAGAATATTATTCCTCTCAGTTGCTCTGCTCTTTAAAATCTAACCGGTTAATTAGTCAGACCGCCTGCTTGGTTTAACATTAACGCTGTTTGCAACTTGTCAGCTGTAGTATTAAAATTGTGTTACCTTCATAGGGATGGTTGGTGCTGCTATCCTGTTTGATGATGAAATAAAACTTTTAAAAAAAGTTAAGTTAAAGAGAGTTGTAGTCCTGTTTCAGGGTTAGCTAGTGCCCAGGTACAGATGGGGTCAGTGTTGCCATCCTTTCTGTGTCACACAGCAGGAGAGATTTCTGGTCACTCCGGCACTTTCTCTGTCATCTCATTTAAACGACCTAAAACTACAGGAACGCCACCATGGAAGAAATTTGTAGTGTTGAAACTGTAACTGGCATACATTGGTATTATTATCAATCTTTGTGTATGGCAAAGTGTAATCAGTTATTGACAACTTTTCTTATTTTGGGTCAAAAAGTCCTTCAGGATGGCTAACGCTATGACAAATGATTTATATTTTTAACAGTTAAAAATGTGATTTAAGTTTTGAAGAGAAATGAAATGCAGTAATTCCTAATATTAGTTTGTGGAATCATTTGGAAAAATAGTCATAAATATTTATTCTAAGTGTGTTGTTGTTATGGTCCTCGCCTTTTGAACAGCCTCTATTAAGAACTAGGGGCGGCTGGGTGTTGATGTTGTTAAAAGAAAACACAAAAAGGGCCTCACAGGTCTGCCTTATTAATAGAAAGGCATGCAGTTTCCTAAATTTTAGGGTTTTGTTTCTTTGTTTTTTGTCTGTTCTCATCAGCAAGAATGAAATATGTCCTTACTTTTGTAGCCTAGTTTAGCGACTGGTTCTGGCCAAATCTGCTTTTGAGAAGAAGTTGTTGGATGTGTGGCTCTGATTACTTTAAAATTGAGAGAAAGCAAGAAATGAAAGGAACAATTTTAATTTTAAAAAGCTTTTAATTCTCACTCTTTAAAAATGTGAAGTGTCCTTTGCATTACTCTTCTGTTGTGATCTGGGGCTGGACAAAATAATTCCTTCGGACACACATGTCCCCTGCACGACCCGTTGCCGTGAGAGACGGGTTGTGTTGATACACAACGAGTCTCTGATGTTTGTAGATTTCCATGTTTCTTTGCTTGATAGAGAAAATTTGAAGAAGACCTAATTTCTCATTTTGTAGATACAGCTGTTAAGAAAGCTATATGAATAAAAAATATTTTCTTATTTTAGAACTTATTCTAAAAATAATCCATAGGAATGAAACTAGATACACTGTCACCATTTATAATAACTCATCCTTGACCCGCTGTTCTTCAGGTGCGCTTCATCACAAAGATCTGGCATCCTAACATCAGCTCAGTGACCGGAGCAATATGTCTGGACATTTTAAAAGACCAGTGGTGAGTGTGAAGAGCTAAACGCTGTGATCTGTGGTGGTCAGAAATCAACTCGCGTTCATGTGTTGAATCTGTCTCACTCAGGGCAGCTGCTATGACCCTGCGGACCGTGCTGTTGTCCCTACAGGCTCTTCTTGCTGCGGCAGAACCAGATGATCCACAAGATGCAGTAGTTGCAAACCAGGTGAGAATTACTTTCTGTTTTCTTTTCCTTTTGGCAAAAATCAAGTTGCTCTTTAGTTTAACTTTATTTACTTTGAGAACAACTTCTTACAAAACTGAAAAGCTGGATCTTTTTTTTTTTTTAAATTGATTTCTGAATTTTCTGTCTTGAATCCTCAGTACAAGCAGAACCCAGAAATGTTCAAACAGACAGCAAGGCTGTGGTCACACGTCTACGCTGGCGCTCCGGTCTCCAGTCCGGACTACACGCGAAAAATAGACAAACTCTGTGCCATGGGCTTCGATAAGGTTAGAGACGCTTCTCTGGTTCTGAGCGTTTAAACATATCCTCACGACACGATTTTAGGCGAAAGTAAATTTTTTTTCATTAATTACCTACAGTAGAAAACAATATAGAAATAACATAATTCCCTCATTACATTCTACTACACATTTGTTTGTTTTTCTAATGTTCATCCATTTTCATTTCTATATATCGTTATAGATGTATATTTTTGAATTCCAGTTAGATTCTTATTCAGCTGCCTGAATAGATGATAATTAAACTGCTTAAAGGAGAATTAAACAGTTATATTTGAAAGAAAGCAGATGTTTTGAAAGCAAATATTACAAAGGTATGACATACTGCTCTCAAATTAAAAATATAAGCTCTTGATATGTGACATTTTAATTCCTGCTTTTGTGCTGGCAGGAACTCAGTGAAGAAATTTGAGTGATTTATTGGACACAGTGAAGAGAAACTATAAAAAAGAGTCAATCACATCACACTAGGATCAATTCAGTACCAATACTCACCTTGGTATTAATGGTATCGATATTTAGATTGATATGTCCAGGTCTAGTAATAAGCCTTAAAATAAATTGGCTTTAATGCAGCAGAAACTATGAAAAATCCTGATCTTTTAGTACATGCATTACAGTAACTTGCGCGCAGTTAACAGGCGTACTTTGTTTTTTTTGGGTTTTAAAAGATTGATGTATGAGCTAAAATTAATTAACTAGTGCTGAAACAAGGAGCAAGAAACTTTTGTTAATTTGAAAACAACATTCCTAAAAGTATTACAGTAGTTTAATTTTATATCTGGAGCACACAGACTTGCATCTTCACCCTTGTCCGCTCTCTCGTTTTCAGAATGCAGTAATAGCGGCCTTGTCTTCAAAATCCTGGGACGTGGAAACGGCGACAGAACTTCTCCTCAGCAACTAGGACCCATCCAGGTGTGAGGATCCAAAAAATAAAAAAATAATAGAAATAAAAACTCCCATCATCAGAGCACCTCAGCTCCTCCGGGCACCATGCCAACGTCACATTTTGCTAAGCATACACAAACCCTGTCACATTCAGCACAGCAGGCTGAAGCTTCTTTTATTAGAGCTTTGCTACAAACACCAGAAGCACCACAGTTGCCAATATGTTCACCGCTCTGTTGCCTGTCCATCACATCAAGGATTTCCCTTTTATTTCCTCTTAAATGTGTTCATAAGCCCCAACAAACAGCCCCTCATTTTGTTTCCATTTCTCTCCCAAAAGAAACATTTACTTTGCCCGTTTTCACCATTTGCACTTTTATTTTGCTCAGTTGTCTGTCAAATTTCTGCAGGGTAAAACATGAGGAGCCACACACGCCGTTTTCTACCTACCACATGTTTATTTAGTAGGGAGTTGGACTTTGCATCATAGTCTCTCCTACAGACTCTCAATGCTGTAAAAGCTGGATATAAAATACTTGACTTGGATAGTGCTGAGCATTGGGCGGTGTGCCGGGTTTTTCCTGAACCGTTTGATGTTCCGATCCACTGCAGAAGTTTGGTCGATGCATTTTGTACATTCAAGTAGGAAAAGCCCAGCACATCCATATCCTCCACCATTTGCACACATGCACAAGAAACATGAGTTAGCTGTAAATAATGTGTGTAAATTTAAATCTATATTGGGGATGTTCTTTTTTTTTTTTTTTTTTTTTTTACATTGTAAAACTAGTTATTCTAAATACAAACTATGCCTACTTTCTGGTTGGACTTCTCATGCATTTATGATCCATGAGAAGTCCCACAAAATGTCTTTTTTTCTTTTTAAAGAGGTCGTACCCTCCAAAATCCCGATCTGTGCAAGTCATAACACGCCAGCTCCTCTGCTGTGCCACAATCAAATATTTTTCTAGTGTCTTTTATTCTTGCATGTTCTTTTGCCGTTTACTACAGTTGGCCAAATTGTTTAGTGGGAGTTTGTTCATTTGAACATTTCCTTTAAAAAACAAAAACCACAAATATGCCAATTTGAGCTTCGTTCTTCCTGCTCTTTGAACCGTTTTGTTTTTCCCAGAGCAGGCGAGCGACCGTTGGCCATGAATGTCGAGGTTGATTTAGATTTGTAAAGCTGCAGTGGTGGCTTGTTGCAACCAGATTAAACATTTTTTGTATAGTTGATTTTTGAGGGGATGTTATTTTATTTCTGAGCCACTCAACCCTAATGTTGGCCATGTGTACACAGCCTTGCAACAAAAAAAGTATTAATAACCAATTTGTCATTTAAAGCAACACACAAGTAGAGCACGACTGAAGTGGAAGAAAAATTTGTTTTAATCAGATAAGTTAGGCTTTTGCATTTCTGTGTAGTCACAGTCAATACTTTGGAGAACCAATATTTCTAACTGCAGCAGCGAAAAGGAAGGAGACAGGAAAGTTGCACAGTAGTAGCTCTTGAATACTTGAGTAATCCCGCTGCAGCATTTACTCCCTCCTTTTACTCTTTGCAGAAGTCTTGTTTGTAGAGTCTGAACATAATTTGAATTTTTTTCACAGATTTTAATTTAATTTAGATCTGGACTGTGTGTTTAGGTCTTTTGTCCTTTTCAGTCAAGTCTTTCACAGGACTGTTCTGCACTGAGCTCCATCCATCTTCTAGTCTAAATAATTAGTCCCATATTTTACCATTTTCTTCCGGGTGAGGCGCAGTGTTCGCATATCTGCAGTTTTCTCTGTGTGGTTTAACTGCAGTAACTTAATAGTTGTCTTATGAATAAATTCTTCCACCTGAGCTATAGCTCCTCCAGATGTGTGCCTCTAGGCGGGTGCTTAAAAGTATGAAATAGCTTGAAAGATTTTTGTCTGCACAAAGATTAAAAACAATTGTTTCCCTTCCATTTCAGAAGTGTTTGAAATCTGAAAATATTAAGAGTGGTATGAACGCTTTAGCAGAGCTAAATATAGGTTATGTCCCAAATGTGCTTTACTATACAAAAAAAAAAAATTCCTTTTATTTTATAAATGTAGAACTCTTTGTTCTTTTTAGGGACACTGACAAGCTTGGCAGAAAAGTGTTTGCATTTTATCAAGGCCACATATTTAAAGGTTTCTTTTCAATTGACCTCCAGAGGAGCAGCGTATTAAAATTCGAGTTGTTGTGCAAAACTCTCTGCTGCTGACGGTGAGACAAGTTCAGAGGCAGGCAGAAGGTACAGTCTGCTTTATCTGTAAATAGACGGACTTGTAAAGCGCACCATTGTCTGCTGGATCTACATTTTTGTCAGAAAGGGGCAGAAACGAGACGAGCGGCCGCCTCCTCCACCCACCCCGTCTTCCTGCTGTTCTCACCATGTACAATGTTGCACGATGACGAAGCGTTAAAAAGAAGGGGGGCTGTTGCATCTCAGTTTCTCCACTTAAACAGACTTGTTTTTTTTATTGGAAGCAAGCATTAGCAGCATAAAAAGCATGGTTATTTATTGTGACAGTGTCATGTTTTTATTGATTAAAAAAAAAAAAAAGTGGGGAAAAAAAGAAGTTTGCCTGTGTTTTTGAAATTGCACCTTGAAAACAAGGATCCAAGACAAAATCGACTGCACCCAAACATCTAAAAGCATTTATTTTTTTGTGAGGAAAAAAAAGGTTGAATATAATGAAATGCATTTTTAACTACATCCAAAATAAGTCAACACAAAAGGTTCCCGTTTACTTGATGCTTAAAAGTAGGACTTGCCCAACGTAAGAGTTCAAAAAATGTAATTTGTTGGGAAAACCATAAAAAACTCCAAATGTATGTGTCTAATATTGATTTACGCATTCAAAAAGTGGATTTTTTTTTTTGTTTTTAAAAAAAGACCAAAATCCCTGATGGTCTTTAGTATTGTGGCAGCAAATCGAACTTGCCCCACAGGAAGGCCGTCAAAAAGCAACTAGACCTTCTTAATCCGCCCTCCTGATGCTAATCACCTAAACAGTTTATAAAATCTGTCCAACGCATTCAATGTCACCTTAAGTTCCTGCAAAGTAACTCACATTTACAAATTTCTTTTTTATTTATTTTTTTTACTTTTGTGTGTATTTACAAACTCAACTGGTGAGCTGGAAAGAAACCCTGCAGTCCAGACACGAAGGAGGAAGACATCAAGACTCAAACAGCAGAAGTTGTTGGGTTTTTTTTCGTTGTTTTCCCAGGGAATTTAATAAGCAAGAATCATTATCAGATTAAAACGCTTGTAAAATGTCCATCCCGGTTGGTTTTATTTTTTCTTCTTAAAAATGGCTCCAAAAAAAAGCAAAGAGCAACAAACAAAAAGGGGACAAAATGAGTAAGACCTACATACAGAGCTTCAAATCAATGACTACAGGGTGTTTAAAATTTCCTAGTATGATGGTGTGGATGTGTGTGTGCGTGCTTATATGTTGTGTTTATGTCAAAGGTCCATAATATCTCCAAGAAAGCTGTAAGAGTCAAAGGAGCTTGTGTGTAGAGTTGAAGGTGTGTCGATTCAGGCCCGTCCTCTACAGTCTGGATTTCATCTTCGCCTCTTTACCTGAAAAAACAGTAAATCTCCACATCAGATCATGTTTTATATTCAAGTTTTTTTTATGCTGGCTTGTGCATTTAAAGCAAGAAAATGGGGATCCAGCAATAACTGCAGACCAGTCATTTGATTTTTACAGTTATAGTTAGGCCTGTCACATTAACAAATTTTGCAAGTCAATAAATTTCCCCAGAAATTATTGCGATAAACTATAATGCTATTTTGAGACAATTTTTGAGTAATATTGCAATGGCAGAAAACATTCTCAAAGATCAATAAACTTTAAATTCTAAAACATTTAACACTGGAACTGGAAGACATTTTAAATATCCAAAATAAATAAAATTGAAACAAATGAAATGAATTATGAAGTTTCTGAAAACAAAATTGTCCTTAAAAAAAAAAGAAAAAAAAAAAGGGTTAGTTGAAACCAAAACACCAGATAGAAAACTTTTATCATCCAGGTTTTGGTAGAATGAGAGAAAAACAAATCATGCAAATGAAAATTGAGTTTGTTTTAATTTATCATGCAATTAATTGATTTATTGATTATTGCGACAGGCCTAGTTATAGTTTCTCAGTCACTGGACTATAGTCCTAACATAAATATCTTAAATGCTTAATTGGTAGGAGAAAAAAGCTGAAATTGTGAAATTACATAATTAAATAAAAGGCCTCTTTATGGTGTAACTGCAAATTAAATTAATCACATTTTATGTGACAAACTTGCATGAAGTAATTAACTATGAAGTGGAAGAATTAGATGGTTTTCCAAAGCTTTTACACATCAAAATCTGAAAATGTGAAGCATTTGTTTACAGAGGTAATATTTTGGGCTCTGCCAACCAGCTGTTCACATTTACAGAAAAAGCAAAACACTTAAAAATGTATTGCTTATTTTTAATAAATCTTTTGGTGCACAATGAGAAGAGAGACTTTGTAAATTTGTGAGACTGCGAGGATTGAGCAGATTTCTTTGGATCTAAAATACAGATCAGCTGATGCTGCATTAAGTCTTTATTGCCATGTGATCCCACCTGTTGTTCATCTCTTTTTTTTCAGTTACTGACTTATAAACTATTGTGTAAAACTAGATGTTTGATTCTCCTAAAGGCCACAACATTAAAGTTCTTTTTTGGAAAGCAAGATAAATGTATTAATCCTAAATATCAAAACAGAATCTAAACTGAGTAAAAGTTTACGCAGCTATGTAAATCTTGTATGGACATACGTTCTGAATAAATATATATACAAAAAAAAGTTTACGCAGCTGTAACAAAGTGAAAACTACAATTCAACCTCTATACCAAAAGGAAAGCTAATCTTTATGGATCTGTTTACAGCAACTGAAGTTCCTAAAAAGAACCTTCGTAACTCCATAAAAGAAGCTGGACGTGGTTTCACACAGCTCACCAGTATAGTCTGGTGTTTGTGCTCATTTTACATTCTTCAAATTGTTTAGTGAACTTCTCCATTTTGCAAAACAGGAAATAAAAACAAACATGGTGGATCTTTGGCATGTTTAACATACTATTGTCTGAATTTTCTCCAAATGCAGATTTAAATTTATGCCAGCAGGTGGCACAGTGTATCATGGAAAACATGCTGTATATGAACAGCAAACTACACTAAAATGTATTATATTTATTGATATTTTCCCAATGCAAATTTGTTAACTTCAAGACATTAGCGTAGCATTCCGGCTTCATACATTTACTAAAACTAGATCTCGACCAGAATAGCCAGTATCATAACTGGCTTCTCTTCCAGTGATGGCATTATGGGTTATATTTCTCTGGATGCATTTCATTTTTCATACTCAAAAAGGAAAACTTCTTCGTCCATTTTGAAATACTACAGAGGAACTATCAAAAAAGACCAACTACAGGAGGTGTTATTCTATCAGAAAATAAATGGGGTGTGTTTTTGTTTTCCTTAAATCGCAGGATAAAAAGGTGAGTTCTTCTCTTACCTCTGCAAGTCGATCTGTCTCTTTGTCCCCTCGTCACTCTGCTGTGACTGCTTTGACATTTTGACGTTGATGGAGTCTGTGGTGGTGTCGGATGCTCTCTTCCTGCCTTTGCCTCCTCCGCCTCCTGCTGGTAGCGCTCCGGCTTCCTTCAGCGCTGCTGCAGCAGCGGCTGCTGCGGCTTTGGTAGGACGGCCGCGCCGTCTCACGGGCGACGCCTCTATCCCAGCCTCAGCCACTGGCTTCTGACTCGGCTCGTCCTGAAACACACCGAGTATGAAGTTGAAAGAAAATATGGCTGCTGGTGGAGAGGTGAGAGGAGGTTTCTGTGCGAGTTTACCTTCGTCTCTTCTTTCTTGATGACCGGGTTCTCGTTGTTCTCCTGCGCTCGACTTTCTGTCGAGTCGGTGCTGTTGTGTTAAAATCAAGCAGATGAAACACTGTGTTACTCTTTGCTTTGCAGTGTGAGCAAATAGATGCTGTGTGTGGGTGTGTACCTGTTTTTGTTGTTAGCTGAGACCAGTGGAGACGAGTTGGTGCTGGTGTTACTGGTCGTGTCTGGAGCTGTAGTGGTCTTCTGGATGATCCTCCGACCCGGAACGGTCAGAGTTTTGTTGACAGTCGCCAAAACTGGAGCTGGTTTGGGCTAAGTAAGAAAATAAGTCAATATATACAGTATAACAGGATCAGGTTTCAATTCATGTGGTTATTTTTATTCTTACTCGATTTTTATTGCAAACAGACTAGTCTGAATGTTTTTAAGTTAAACTGTCATTGTACTGGAACAGTAATAATACTCATGTTGTGAGTTTACCTTTCCAGTTAGTAGCATTTGTCTCATCTCTCCTGTCAGGTACTCCTTGTCATTTTTAAACTCCTGCTATTAAAAAAACAACAACAACGGGTTATGCTCAATAAGACCCCAGAGGAGGACATTTTGTTTCAGCTTTTGAAATGAGAGATTTTATCATCGGAAGAAGAATTAAAGTCAAATGAAACTAAAGAAAAACAGTTTAAAATAAAGTATTTTTCTGCATACAAGGTTCCTACACAGGCCAGGGAACCTGGTAGAGTGAGGGATTTGATTTTAAGTACTTTAAAGGTTTCGGTATTATTCATCTGATTACCCATCCATCTATCAACCCACTCAGTTTTTCAAGTTTCATATGTAAAATCTTTCAACTGTAGAAAAATTGGAGATAAATTCCGAGACAACTTTTTTATTTTTACTTCAAAAAACGGACCAAAGGCCTGAAAAAGTTTGAGTAAGAAAAAGTGAGGAAATGTAGCTGACCACAACATTTGCTGAATTTGTGTGAGAATGTATGTATTGCCTTGTCTTGTACGAGGAAGAACTTTGAGGGCAGGACTGGCTCTTTCTGACAGTCCAGGTGACAAGCGGTGCTCTTGTTGGCGATGACGAAGAGAGCCACGTCGCACACGATATAAAGCTTCTGCAACCAGAGAGACACGACAGTCACTGATTCGCTTCAAAAATACGACAACATCCTTTCTGTGTTTGCCGTTTTCTACACTATGTCATGTAGACACAATTGTAAATGCATTTCATTAGGATTTTGTGTAATAGACCGACACAAAGTGAAGTGAATCCTTCTGCAAAGCGCTGCGTACCTCATTGGCCTTGGCATCTTCGGGACACTGAGCGTCTTTTGTTTGTTTGATGTTCTCAACCATCTTCCTAAGAAACCCGTGACTGTTGTTCTCATTCTTGGTCATCAGGACTTCCAACATGAACCACAGACACCTAACAAAGGAAAAATGTTAGTGAGTACTAAAAAACACAACTAACTTTTAGACGTACTCAATTAGAAGGGCAGCCTCACTCTTTGATGTCTTTGAGTTGTTCATATTCATGTGGTTTTGTGAAATCAGGGTCGTGGGCCAACAAGTGGATCATAAATGGAACCACGTACTCAGGAAGAAGAGAGACCAGTTTTTCTGACGAGAGAAAGAATCATTTACATTAGAGTGAATATGTTTGTAATTTATTAGAAAGCTCTAGTGTGATTTCTAGACATGAGGTAGTGTAATCACATCTACTTAAAGCAATCTGATTTAAAAAGGATTTTACTCTTAGATCTTCAATTCACCCGACGCTGCTACAGGAAGCCGCCATGTTTCTGCATGAACACTCACCCTGAGCGAGGGGGTTCTGTTTGATGTATTCCCTGCGGACGGAGATGTTTTTGAGCAGGCACTGTCGGGCGTGGGCACGGCGCTCCTTCACCGGGTCCTTGGCACACAGAGCGAAAACGGCCAGGTACTCCAAGGGCAGCAGCAGTTTGACGAGAGCTAAGTGCAACTTCTGAGCAAAGATCTGACGGACCTGGTAGCACTCATCCTGGCAGAACAAACGAGATAAA
Source organism: Brachyrhaphis terrabensis (assembly GCA_903067065.1). NCBI lineage: Eukaryota > Metazoa > Chordata > Actinopteri > Cyprinodontiformes > Poeciliidae > Brachyrhaphis > Brachyrhaphis terrabensis. The sequence continues at coordinate 14,069 of CAEGAG010128585.1, forward strand.
CACCAGGTGTGAACTTCGCAACTTAAAAGATGACTTTCACCAATAGATTCCAGTTGTTTCTCTTAAATCAGATAATATTTGAAATAAATAAATGTCCTGTAGGTGAAACTGACATTGATGACAAGGCCACAGAGCTGAAACTGCTCAGGTGTGATGATTTCATGATAACACGGCTCTTGAGCCAACTTCATGATGGCCGAGCCGGCAGCCAGCCTCAAGCGGGACATGTCCGATTTACTGCAACACAGGAAGCGATGAGGGAATAAACAGTCTCTCTCTTACACACGCAAGTAAAAGCGAATCTTTAACAGATAATTCAGAGGTACCTGATCTTCTTCTGCTCCGTGAGGTCGCCCTCACTAACCAACATGGCTGACAGCAGGCGGAGGGTGGAGTTGGCCGATTTGGATTGGTTGTTCTTCATTCCTAGTAACCAGCGTACCAGGAGCTTGATGGCCTGAACCTTCAGGAACAGGAAGAACATCGTTTGTCATTTCAGGCCACCAACATGTTCCAGAAAAAAACTACAAAAAAAACTATATAACTTCAAAACCACTAAAATGTTCTTTCAGACCGTTTCTACGGTTTCAAAATGTTTTAATGACCTGAAACAAAATCAGTTTCTTCAGCTGTGTGAAGTAAAGAGTAACACAACAAACTAACAGCTATTTAGTACAAAAATAACAGTAAATGAATTTTGAACTTTGGTGGTCTTGGAATAATTAATATCAAGAACAAAACATACTTTTGCTCCTCTTACCTTTGCTAAAACTTCAGGTGAGACTTCCTCATCTGCGGACCACAGCTTCCCGTTCTTGTTCCCTATCGACTGAACACACAAAGATGGTCACAAAAATCTGATTTAATGTTTTCTTTGTTCAAACTGTGGCTCTTAGGAGTTTACGCAACCTTGCTAATAAGTTGGGGTTTTTTGTGGTGGAAATAATCTGTGTTTAAAAAAAATATTATCAATTAGACTATAAGTAATTTCAGTACTTTTTATACACAAATAGATATATGCTGGAAATTCAACTGAAAAACACAGTAGAGGGAAAACTAAAATAAAGGTATCAGTCAGAAACTAATGTAAGAGGCGTTCAAGAACCCAAAAAAAAGAGTCAAGAGGCTGAAACAAAGTGGAACAAAGTGTTATCTGATAAAACCAAAGATAAACTTTTGGACCACACATCTCCAAAAGAACCCCATACCTACAGTGAGAGACTGGCCAAATATGGCCAAGTTTAACATATACGTTTGTTTTCAGTTGAATTGTACAGAATAAAAATACACTTTTGAGATCCACTACTACAACCACTTCAGGTACTTGCAAGTGCTTACATTTCTTCCTCACTGTCGATAAACACACACAGTACATACAGCAGCAGAGGTCTCAAACAAAGTCCATGTGTAATGCCTGGATGTTAAAGTTCAAATGTCAGATCCACAAACCCTGTCATTCATCAGCAAATCCTTGACGATGAAATTAGCCACGATGGATTTCATTGGTGAGGCGAACTGATCTGGAGCCAGCATGGATATATGACCCAGAGACACAAGCGGAGTGATGAGCTGCTCGGGAACGTCTGCGTTGAGACTGCGAGACAAGGGCTGTGGGTCAAAGAGGAAACTGTTAGTTAAGAAATACAGATTCAGGTAGAGACTACAGGAATAAATATTACTGGAGATTGTGATTAATCATCAAGAAGTGTTAGCCTGCCTCAAAAATCTGGGCCAGTTGCACTTCCTTGTTGTTGAAGATGGCATGAATGCAGTGGACAGCCTGCTTGGCCTGGTGAGGCGTGCCCCGCTTGGCTTTCTGATGCAGGATGGGAATCAGAGTTCTGAAGAAAACATTACAAAAAAATACATTACAAGTGGCAAAAGCATTGAAAAAATACTCAGCCCTTTACAATAAACACAAAAACCTTCATTCTGCCTGCTGCGTTTGCGATGCAAAGATTTCAGACTCGACTTCCAAGACCAGGAAGTCCTCCATATTTATTTTTTTTAAATATATAAAACTATAGAAATTCACTGGAAATTCAGAGCACACATATTTCTACAGTGGGTAGACCTAAACGGTGGGAGAAAGGAAAGACATGGAAGGAAGAGAGAAAGAAAGAAAAAGCAAGGAGGAAAAGAAAAAAACCTGAAAAATAAAGAACGAGAAAAAGTGCGAGAAAAAGGAAAAAGAAAGCGTGAAAGAAAATGAGGAAAAAAGTAATTGAGAAAAAAGAAATTCAAAAGGGAGGATAGGATATAGGATAAGGATAGAAAATGAGGACACAAGGAAGGAGAGACAGCATGGACAGCAAAGTAAAGAATGGAGCTAGAAGAAAGGATAGAAAAAAGAAGGGTAGGACACAAAGGACAAAAAGTCAGAAAAGAAGGAAAATGAATGAAGGTCCAACACAAGTATTAGAGGGAAGAAAAAAGAAAAGAAGGACGAAAAGAAGAAAAGGACGAACAGAAAGTAAGCGGTAGGAACCCCGCCATTCAGAACATGTATAAATCTAGATTCTTCTGAAATGGCCGAATGGTGAAATAAGGACTGAATAATGTTCAGTCCTTACGTGAATCTTCAAACGTGAATATATTTCTACCGACTTGAAATGTATACCAGTTGTTGATAGCAACCAACGTCAAACAAATCAGCCCATATATTAGTTCTGTGTAATGACGAGGAACTGTACAGAGAGGACTTATTGAACACATGACCAAAATAAATTCCTGCTGCGTTCATGCAAATCAATACCAGCTGGTTTAACATGGTGGCCTGTGAAACGTTTCTAACCAGCAGCACACTGCACAAGTTATGCTGCTGGGACATCTTGGTTGGGATGTCTCAACATAAATAAACACCAGCAGAAGTCATTTAACGGAAGGAAGAATGGAAAAAATGCACCTTGATGTTCCTGATAAGAATCTGAAAATGAAACAAGCGGGGATTTCCAAGCAAGAAAATAGTCCCAAAGACACAACCAAAGAAACTCTGATTTGGATTCAAGAGAAAGAAAGTAAAACTGATAGACTGACCACGTCAGTCACCTGACACGTTAAAACTGGACGCTTATGGAAAAAACCTGACCGGGTCAGAGAGCACAGAAAGGTTTCCGAGATATAAAAAAAAAAAAAAAAAGTATGTCATGAATATATGTAATTGTGTGTTTAAAAGCTACTTCCTGTGTCATTTCGTTTTATTTACTGATTTGAATAAAAAAGCTTTACTTTCTCTGTACAACTCAGGTCATTACCAACATCTGGGGTGAATTTCATGTCAACAAATATTAGAATACATTCACAAAGAAAAACGCTGACGTGTTCAGTACTTCTTTCACCAGATGAACATCAAAACATCACAGTCTGAGCCTCTTGTACATCTCTTACGATCTTATCTGCTGCAACTCCGTCTCGATCTTCTGGCCAGTGTTACGGAAAATCTGAATGGCTGCTTCTGCCACTTTGTCGTCCTCCATCTTTAAACACTGGAGCAGAGACTCGTAGGTCTCGGCTGAATGGAATGCTGTGGGGTGTGTGAATGACAGGACCTACAAGGATAAAAAAAAACAACCATTTGAACATTTTTTGATTAATAAAACTTTGCTTTAGTTTTTATTTTCAGTTTAAGAAAACTTTAAAAGTTAATTTTAGTATTTATACCTTAAGCAGCTCAAGACCAGAACGGATTGCTGTATCAGGGGTGACGCCTTCCTCCTCATCATCAGCTGTCCCCTCAATGGACTTATTTAGCAGCTTTACCAAAGCACTGTAGGAAAATTAACAAAATAAAACTGTTAAATTATGTTAACATGTCTCATAATTTTATGGGGATCAGGTTAAGATTAAAACAGCATAGTTTGTATAGTTAGTGTGTTGTCTCTCATTGTATTTTTCCATAAAATAAATGGGGGAAAAAACCCCAGAGTGGAACCTGCAGTTTTCCATCACCACCACTAGGTGGCTCAGTAAATGAGACCAATCTGTTAATGGACCAGCGTTACACAATACCAAACACAGGCAGCATTATGAAGCACTTGGTTACTAGGTAAACAGATGCCATCTATTTTAGTTCTCTCAATAAATTTTTTTTAATGTTTTCAGGCACAATTTACCAACTTATTTCAATTATGCAACATCTTCAATTAGAAACTACTTAGAATCACCTGTTTTATTGACGTTTGAAAGCTCAAATTCATTCTGTGTCAAAATATACAAAATATTCTCATTCTAAGGAATGTTTCTGACCTGATGGCTTCAGAGTCGATGTGAACCGGGGCGATCCGCTCCAGCAGGAACTTGACCATCTCTAGGAACGGATTGGTCGGCTGTTTGGGGAACGTCAGCTTCCGAGTGATCTCCCTCTGCACAAAACATCTCATGTATAAGCTTCAAACTATCGTTTTCAGATATTAATTTGTTATAAAGCTACAAATTCGTAGCCCTAACACTTGATTTGCACCACACCTGTTGACGTAACAACTATGAGTTGTGTTAAAAATTACATTTGTGTGTAGATTTAAGTATGCCTCATGCTCCCTCACCACACAGATCTCCGCCTGCTTGCAGGAGCATGTTGGACTGATGAGCATCTCCAGCTGGATTCTGAGCTTCTCATCCTCACTCAGAACCTGATTAAATTTCTTCATAAAGTCCTGAGCTTTTCCAGCATCCGGCAGGTTCTCTGCAAACAGCAGCATCACATTAAAATTATGATTACAAAAGGTCATATCCTAAAATTGGAAGAAAGAAGAAGAAGAGAACAACTACGATAAATGAGTGGACTGATTTTATATATAGTATTTTGAATTGAAAGAAAAACTTTTTGACTGAGGTCACAAGTACTTTTTGAAAACCACTGGTCAAAATGGTTGAATTATGTTTAAAATGTCAGACCTGATTTTATATATTTTTAAAATTTATTTTACTTTTCTAATAACTTTGGTGTGGATTATGCCTTATTTAGAATGATGGTGAACAATAACTGTGACATAATAACATCCAATGCTTTCCTAAACTAAAAACGAGCTGAAAACAAATACACACCCAACTTGTCAGAAATTGTATTTGCAAAAGTTCAGAAAAATTCTGTTACACATCACATTATGCATTACTGTATATTGGTCAATTGTATAAAATACATTGAAGTGTGTGGTTGTAATGGCAAAAGGAGGTTTTGTAAGGCACAGTGTGTATTTTTGTAAGTTTATGTCCAACTTACTTGCGATACTCATGAGCTTCCCGAGCATCGAGGTGTTATTGGCCTCCGACTAGCGAGAGGGGAGAAGAAAACATTATCCTACTTAATTTTGTACATCCTGAAAACAAAAACTGAAAGACAAAGGAAGCATCTACCCACCACTGGCAACTTGTGAAGGTCGAGCAGCTCTTTTACGAGACTTCTGAGCATATTCTGACACTTCCACATTTCGTTTAGAGCCCTGAAAGAAAAGGCCAGTAAGAAAGAGAAATGACAGCAGAGAATCAATAGAAAGTTCTCATCATACGAACTTGCTGTGCTATCAGAGAGGTATTTTCCAGACAGTTTACTTGTAATTTTAGATCAATATTGACGTGCAATACTTGCACGTATGAATGTGTCAATGTTTGTGTAGTTTCCAGATGGATGGAGAAAATGCAGCATATTTACTCACTTTACAGCGTTAGTGTCCAGACAGGAATAAAGGTAGTAGAGGCATTTCATCTTCTCCTCTGTGTCAAGACTGTGAGGCACCATATACTGGGCAAAAATCTTCTCCACCAACAACCTGAAAGAGGAAAGTTTCAATTCATTCTTTAAACACTGAAAATAAAACGAGAAATAATTTGGGAGAAGGAATTTAATCTCTAAATGTGTGACACTGATGCAATAAAAACTTGGAGTCACAGTGATATCTTTTTCAAATAGCATTTCCTCACAGAGACAAATCTTTTATTTATAGGGGGGAAATTCCACTTTAATGAATCGCCTGCTTTACTTTGTACAGCCAATGGGACAACATTACTGTACCATTTCACAAGGCTGAAACACGGATACAAAATGATCTTCGACCGCTGATCGATATCTCTAGTTCTCTCTTTTGCTCTCTTCTCTTAAACTCAAACAGGTTTTTCCATAAAATTTAACTTTGGGGACTGAGATAGCCAAAGAGCAGCTGATGTAGCTGATGAACTGTCTCTGTGCTGCTGTACATTTTGGCATCTAGTTGTTATGGAAACTTCAGGTCAAGATGCCTCTCAGTGAGATTGCTTTTCCTCCCTTAGCCTCCCACTCGCTGCTTCTAGTGGAGTGATAAATATGGGTTCTTGTTTGTCATATTTATATGATTATTACATTTCCTTATTATTCCTCTGACTGTACATTTAAGAACAAATCTTCTAGTAGCCATGTCTTAAACTGAGATCCACACACAGCCTTATTTAAATGCCATTTATTTGTAATATTTATATATTTAAATTTATATATACATTTGTATTTGTCATATATATATATATCATGATAGGCTGACCATCAAAGTAAAATGCACTGAGATTACAGGTTAATTTATTTTTTTTATTAATTAAGCTATGATACTGTAAAATAAGAGGAACTAGTTTTAAAGCTTTTAACAGAGAGGAGCTATAGCTGCAGAGATGTCAGGTTATTGATTTAAAATTTGTGATTTAAAAATGTGTCTTTTTTATACATATTATAGACATATTAACACATTATATGTGCCGAACTAGTTATAAATACATTAATTCTAGTCCATTTGTTCAGTATTGAATAATTTCATGTACACTGTGTGTTTGTTCTCACTTGTCATCAATGCTGTTCTGATAGTAGATGTGCAACAGTTTGTCTTTGATCCAGCTGATCTTCTGGGCCGACTCCTTTCCAGCCTCGTGATGCAGACAGTATTTCTTATAAAGCTGAGCCAGGCCCATCATGGCCTCTTTACGCACACGCCACTGCAGGAGGGAAAAGTTAACATATTGACAAGAGAAATTATCAAACTAGGATATGAAAATCACAGGAAGGGAAATAATCTTGTGTTTGTAATCAATAAAATATTAACACATTGCACATTAATGTGGATATGCTGTGATTTCAAAATGCGAATGATTCGTACAGATCTCCAGGATAAACTGCTGCATTTTATGTAGATTATTATTGATCTAAACAAATAAATCCCAAATGAGTAACAGCTGTGTTACTACTACAATGAGTGAATCATTGAGTGGTTTAAATTTCCTACCCTCTTGTCCAGCGTCCTTTCCCGCACGAAGCCCAACAGCTGGTCATTGACCAAGTTCAGGTCTTTCTTTCCAGCATTGATGATGGTGACGATGACATCATGTCTGATGGCTTCCTCTGGGTCGTGAGAACGCACTTTCAAATATTCTGGACAAAAAAATAAATAAATAAGTGAGATAGGACATTACTTTCAGTTGAACCAGCCAGCAGGAAGATGATGGAGCCATCAACAACAACCCAAATGAATCAGAAGTAATGCCCACCTGTGAGGTCTTTCGCCAGGTCAGGGTGGTTCATAAGGCAGTGGCTTGCGAATTTTACACACTCTAATCTGACCGGTACGTGGATGTCGTTGAACCTACAGAAGAAATTCATTTCATATAATTAACTAAAGAAGATTCAGTTAAATCTTCCTTAGTTAAGATTTAACTAAAGAAATCTGCAAAAATATAAAAATTACTTATTTATTCTGTTAGAAAGGAATATAACAGGAAAGTGTTGCATGTCAGTTAAGTTCCTCAATTCCTCTATAAACTCTCTTACAATGACATGTTTGTGAATCTAACTTCATATACATAAATCTCTTTAACAAATGGCCAATGCTGAGGTTACTCACCGTCCTAAGAAGCACTGCCAAAGCGGTCTGTTCTGTGATGCTAGCTCTGAGTCTTTGGCCCCAAATAACTTTGCTAGCAAACGTACAACAGCCAGACGCTCCTCTCCGTCATTGCTCTGTAACAAAATCGCACGCTGTCCTTTAATATTTTTTATCATATTTTTAAAACTTGATTTTGGTTCCACACTGCAAACAGCATTAAAAAAAAAAAAAAAAAACTATTGCTAAATAGTAAATTTACTATATATTGTGCAGTTCTAATAAGAAGGTCAAATGAGATCAAAATTGTCTGAACAATCTGGGCTTCATACAAATAAAACCCCAAAAAAGCAAATCCCTATAGTGAAGTACGGTCAGGGGACAATTAGCACAAAATGATACAGAAAAAAGCTGGGTGACATATTGATTTTTTTTTAAAAAAAATATCTGTGTTGTTTATGCTTTTTAAATCACAAACAAACTTCCAGAAAACTGCATATCTGCTGAAAAACTGAGTTCATTTAAATGAAGGCTAAAAACTCTTATTTTGGTTTGCCTTTGATTAATAATAAGTGCAACATCAATTAATAATTTGGAATGCAACGTTTCACTACTTCTCTTTATTTTGCCATGGTAACATAAGGTTATTTATTTATTAATTCATTTATTATGTTATGTTTTTATCACTTTGAATTGATTTGTTGATGAAATGTGCAATACAAATAAACTTGACCAGTATTCACTCTGGAACAATAAAATAAGGATATGTTTCTGAACATATCCTTCAAACAAAGTGTTCACCACCACAAATAGATAGAAAACCTTTTTACGAAGGAAATAAGTTCTGGATCAAAGAGTAACAATGTGAAATACAGCTAGACTCTGATTCTGTCAGAGTCTATCAAAAATCAATATTACTCAAAGAAACTAAAATAAAATCAGAAGGGAAAATTATATAACTGTAAGGTTGATGTTGGTCGGAGCTGAGGTATTGTTGTTGTTGTTGTTTTTTGGAGTGCTGCACAGTGTTCACCTTTAGCTTGAACTCCAGCTGAGGCATGACAGAGGTCAGCAGCATGGGGTCGATGGCAAACAGCTCCTGGATGAGGTCGAAGACGTGCTCTGATAGGTCACTGACCGAGGACTTTCCCATCACTAAAACCTGATTGAAGAACTGTGGGAGAAAGCACAGAGAGAGAGAATCGGATGAATACATTGATAACGTACTCTACAACGTCATTTGAAAAAGAGAATTACAGAAGAAAACCAAGAAAAAAAAAAAAAACAAGCAGCTTCTCACGTTTGCGATGCACGCCTCAATGGTTTGGACCGTTCTCTTCAGGAGAGTCTTGGCGAGGTCGTACGCTTGCTTGTTCAGATTCTGAGTCAGCAAAAAGATGAATAAATAATTGGCATAAGTGTAGCAAGAAGTGTGCTTGCTTAAATTTGAAACCAGATTTTCTAACTCTTTGTCTGCATGTTAGAACTGCATTTTGTTGTCATTACAAGATTTCTATCATAAACAGAATAAAATAATAGACGTTTTAGAGAAAAACCACAGAGAGCTGGTAAAAACAATTTTCATGGTTAGAACAGAAAACAAAACGATTACAAAAAAAATATTAAAGAAATAAACTAAAAATATATCAGTGCCTTTCATTTACCTATTTAACATAGTCCGTGTTCTATTCAATATTTAGGTATTTTAATGTTATTTGAATTCTGACATACATAAGAAATTCTTTCTAATTTAATGCAGAAAAGTAACCATGCAATATGTCACAGCGTGCAGTGGTGTGACCGCAGACTCGCCTTGTGTGCAGGTATGAGGTTTATTAGGATTGTGTCCAGCAGCTCCTGTGTGACTCCGTCGCCCTCCATGATGATAGAACTCATCAGATCCATCATGTGCATCTGCACCTTCTGGTTGTGGCTGTTGCTGATGAGAAGAGAAAGACACCAGCTCTGACGCGTTAATGCCATTAATATCACAACAAGACCCACTACCTCACACCTGTCCAGTTTATCAGTTAATAATGTTATAATATAACCAATATAAAATCCACCGATGAGCCAAAATGTTCAAAACAATCTCTTTCATCAAATATTTTTTGTGCTGCCAAAGCAGCTGCTTTTGGTCAAATTGGTACAAACCAGCTGCTATTATAGCTTTGAAATCATCCAGGGAAAAATTTGCAATTTTATTAACTATGTGCAGTTTAATATGTATTAAAAAAATAATTCTTCATCTTTTGCTCCTTCAGTTTAAAAAAATAAATAAAAAGTGCATTATTATGCAGTGTGTATTTCTAGTTTGATGATTTTGGGTTACATGAAAACAAAAAAACAAAAAGCCAAAAAAGATTTAACGCCATTGCTCTACATCGATTGCAGATTCCCGAGGGTAAAAAGTGATTTGTGAAAAGATAAAAAAGAAACATTCTCAGTTTTGTTCAAAAATAAATAAATAAACCTCATCTCACACTCTGGTACCCAGTAGTGCACACTATCTTGTCTTCAAGTGGACAGATACAACCAACTTACTTTATAACAGAGAAGAGCGTTTTGAAGAGCTGGATGAAAATCTCGTTGCAGTCCTCCAGTTCAAAGCAGATATTGTATGATTTTACCCACGCAAGATTCTGTTGCACAACACAAATACATTAAGAAATAATAACTTTCAAAATCCAAATGAAACATATTCACTTTAATACAATCTGTAGCAAAGAAACACTGGAATGCTGAAACAAATAAGTGCAGCCAAGGTGAGAGATTTACCTCCAGCAGGTAAAAGTATCGGTTGAACTGAGGGCTCTTGGTGTCTTCTAGTCCTTTTAGCTGTCTGGTGATGAACAGAAAAATGTCCTGGAGGAAAAAAACGTTTTTAGCTTCTCATTAAATCCTGTGGTTTTATAGGGAGCAGGAAGGCTTTACAACGTGGTTAAAAGAAGGTGCACAGATGTGCTACAGAACAGTAAAACCTGAACTTTCCTTGGGCCATCTGGCAAATGTGCTCAATTATCTAGTAAACAATGCAGGCAGGTTTTAATTATACCCCAACACATGTAAACAGCCATCATTGCAACAAGCAGACTTGGATTGATTTATATGAATGAATGATTCTAGAAGATAATTCGGACCTTCAGCTTGTCGTGAGAGGTGTAGGGAGCTTCAGGAGCGTATATCCTGAAGATATCAGCCAGACAGCAGGCCACCAGCAGTCGAACGTCTTTATTAGGGTTCCTTAGAAAGAACTCAGAGGCAAGATGGAGCGCCAGACCCAGATACTGCTGCTTTTCCTCTTCAGAGTCTTGATCCATGTCCATGTAGGTCTTTACCACCATCTGTTAAGCACATCGACAAGGGCGGCCATATGAGAGTCCATCTAGCCAAGGCTTAAAGAGTATTTATGAAATATTTGACTTGTGCCAAAAACCACTGAAATACAGAAGGGAAAAATGCCACTGATGAGTAACTTTTCAACTGTAAAGTAGAAGCTCAATCAGTTACTGGCAAAATACTAATAACAGTTTTTTAAGGTATTTGTTAGCTGATTTATTGGGTACTTTATATATATATATATATATATATATATATATATATATATATATATATAAAAACCACAACAACAACCCAGAGTGACAGGCGAGATATTTAAGATTTACAAGCACTTTGAGAATCTTGTGAAGAGCTCATTGTTAGTTAGCAGCTCATTCAGAGCTTCCTGTTGGTGCTTTGGTTAAAGCCCATTTTTACAGTACTGAACAATATTTGATTACATTTGATCTTCTCTGGTTCAAAATCATAAACACTCAGTGACCAAAACTGAACAAAATGATTTGACAGAAAAAACAGCTTGTTTTTTTTTTTCTTCTGGCTGCTGTGGATCATCGACTTCAGTGACGTCCAAGTTAATAATTTTAGTCAACGTTAATTTTATTATTTTCTAAACTCTGAAAGTTTACAACACATTGTAACACGTCCCCTTCCTGCAGTCTGCAGCAGAGCGAATGTGTGCCCATGCAGATGTGACTTAAGTCAGCCAATTTCAGCTCCAGTCGCCTGGCTCTCCATCTGCGCTGCCATTCTACAAACAAAGATGGCCGACAAGTCGCCTCAAAATTGCCTTACGACAATTTTGCCTACGACTGTATACATTAAAATTTTGACATTTCTTTCATATTCGAAATGATCTGAAGTATGGAGGCATTTCTAAATACCCAATGAAAAACAAATATGTGTGGGTGATTTCCAGCAGGGAGAGAGGGAAAAATAACATAAATGAATTATCTACTTTAACTTTTAAAGCAGCTCTCTGTGGTCTTCCCTGCATGTTTGACTAAATCTGCCTGGCTGTGTTAACGTGCAGAAGATCAAGTAGCTTTACTTCCATTTTAATCACATTTAGTTGTGCATATAGAGGGAACATATAACTAAATTAAAAATTAATCAAGACAAATTCCTAGATCATGTACACTGTTGAATAATGCTACCCATTTTAAAGTTAGTCTATTTCATTTCAACTAAAACCTGTAAAACAAACTTTTTTTTCCTCTTTGGAGCTGCACTGATTAAACAGACATTTAATGTTTATTTAAACTCATATTTGATTTTCTGAATAAAATGGGTTTTTTTTCCATTTGTGAATATACAAATAAGGGTTTTATTTTATTTCTTGTCATCAGGCCGTAGCCGACACTTCATTCATATAATCCATTTTTAAGTGCATTGTAGTACATTAAAAAGTGAAAAGGAAAGGAGGGAAAAACCAAACACATTGTGTTTGTAAGTAAGAGTTATTTAGCAACTTTTTCAAACTGACTTTTCATTAAAAAAAAAAAAAAAGGAACAAAACCTGACTGATATGACAGAAACAAACTAAGTTTGGGTTTGTCCCACTGCTGCTCACAGAGGTTTCATTCACACCAGTCCACTGAAATACAATCATTAGAAAAAAATGCTTCGAGCTGCAACTTCCTCTGTGTGTGAGCTGAAACATGGCTGTGAAGCTCCCGACTGCCTGTTGGTGGGGGATGGGCCAGCAGCTCCAACAGACTGCAGAGCGGCACACTCACTCCTACACAGGCATTATATCCACACACACTCCTATCCTCGCCGAGTAAAGCTCTCAGAACAGAAACTCTCCTGTGGACCTTTTGAGCTGGAGAGTTTATACATCTTTAGTCTAATGCCATTGCTCTGTTTTAGGAGCAAACCAACATTTCAGTGAGCAGATCAGCTAAACGTTTGTCCATATTCAAACCACAAAGCCACTTCATGCAAGCAGCTCTGATAACATCTGAGGAACTGTAACAACACACACTTTTCTGTGCAAGAATGAGGTTAAAGTGTAAAATGGCATCCCTTTTATATCTCAACGGGTGCCATTTGGTCCATTTGAACCTTACAAATAGAATCGATGCAGTTTTTCCATAAAATTACAAGACTTTCATGTTTCCCTTTAGGTGTCCAGTACAGAGACTTTCCCCTCAATGTGAGCAGGATCAGACTTTTGTTTTGAGGACTTTTTTTTGACAACCTCAACAACAGAGGTGTCCATCAGTCAGCTTATAGAAAAAAAGAGCAATGTGTAAACCATTAGTGCTCACTGATTACTCATTGTTGTGCAACTAATGACTATTAGGTTACAAGTGTGCATACAGTTTTCCTGATATTTCTTTAAGAGATGTGTTACTTCTAAGAACTTTCCAATCTCTGCATCTGGTTGATCTTTAACCTGCCAGCATTTCTCTTTAAGAGCTGTGATAAAAGAAAATACAGTGTTCATAATGGTTCCTATTGTGCGTGGGACAGAGATGGGTGTTTATAACAAGCAGACAAAATAATAATGGAGTTTTTAACCATCTGAAATTTGCAATTAGAGCTACAGAATTACTAAAACAACAACCTGCGTGTATTCCTCTGAAATTGTACCTTCGCTAGCCACTTTATTAGGCACACTGAGTGGATTTAGACATCTAGACATGGTGCACATAACTTGCTAAAAGCCAAACTGAATGAGTTTGAAGGTGGTGTGATTGATACAACTGATGCTTAAAACACAACACGTCTAACCTCGAGGTGTTTCAGAAAACTGAGCTTAAAACTCAACACAAGCTCACCAAAACCGGGCAGAAATGATTAGTCTTAAAGTCAGCTGAACATTCAAATTTTAGGGTCAGAATTTAGTGTAAAACAACACAAAAGCGTGGATCCGGTCTGCACCGTATCAGTTGTTCAGCTACAACCAGAATGAGGATTTTCATCTCTCATGACCTCTTTTGATGGCTGCTTCCAACAGGACAGTGAACCACAGCACATATCTCAAACGTGTTTCTTGAACATGACAATAAGTTCACTAGACCTCATCAACACAGACTTTCACAGTTGCTAGATCTCAATCCAATAGAGACCTCAATGAGGTGGTGGAGAGTCTGACTTATATTCTAGGTGCAGCAAGTCTTTGATCCAAACTTCTCTATTCGGTCCAACATTTCTGTGGAATAATTTGGACACTTTCATACATCCATTAAGGTTTTTCTGAAGACAAGGTGCTCCAATCAAGAACTAGCAAGGTGCAAAGTTAAAAAGAAAAATCTTCCAATATTTTCAAATCCACCATGTTCAACGACAGACTGCTCAGCTTTACTCTGGTCAGCCTTCTTGTTGTGTTACATTGAATTAGTCTCTGCAGTTGGAGCTCTGAGCTGAGAACATTGTAACACACAAGTAGAGGGTGACTCATTTATTTTGGTTCCAACTACCACTACTATTAATAATTCAAAATGAGGTTTGTCTTTGTATTTAATGCATTTAAACATAATGTTAACATATTCACAAGTGGATTATTTCACAACACAATTTCTGTCACTGGTTTAATGAGGTGTAAGCAGCCAAAAAAGAAAGGAAAGTTTCTAGTTTGAACAGTAACTGTGTATTTAACACACACTGACTGTAGCCATGCTGGGTTTGAAAATCCAAACTGCTTTGCAATCTCTGTCTTTCCCGGTTGAATTTCCAACTTTATGCTACATTCTTGTTGTATTTCTGACTGGAAACTTGGAAAATTAATCTATGTGTCTCCTTATACATATGTCTACACTGAACATATGTATAATCACTTCACTGACAGGAAAAGGGTCTGAGTTTTTTTGCTTCCCACTGGAAACAAAAATGGTCAATGGTCAGAATCTGATCAGATTTTGTTTTTCAAAATTGCAGTAATGACCCGAACTGATAAACCTTTTGGGGTTGTGGCTCAGTCAGCCACAGCCCCAGAGTAACGACATTCTCACTTTGCATATTTCCTCCACAGCTAACTTCCCATCGAGCTGTTCGCAAATTTGAAGCCAACTGTGGAATTATGCTTTGCATAGGTTGAATGCTGATTGGCTAAAAACACACGCTGAGACATGATAAGAATTACTAACAAAGAGGAAAAAAATAAATCTGTCAAAATATGTATTAAGTGGAAAATTTCTGAAAAGATTATTTACACTAAGTTGAACTTTGTCAATTATGACATCAGTAATTTATTTAACAGAATAACATTACTCCCAATTTGCATGCCTAAGCTAGACAATCATCTACTTTAGCATTTTGAATTATATTAGCTGTTAATCTAGCCAGACCAGTGGTTTGTTTTAATGTAATGTCTGTTACTAAACAACGACTTAAACCTTAAGTCCAGAGAGGTTCCCTGCTCTCTGGAGCAGAGGTTGCTGATATGGGACACCATATTTTTTAGCTGTGTATAAATGGAAATATGAACAAATTAATTTATGTGATGACAATATGCAAAATTTATTTACAAGTGAAATAGAGCAACCATCGTCATCTGGTAATCTTATAGTCCCCAGTAGAACAACTGCATGCTTTAGCTCATCTTAAGCAACCAGCTGCAAAAACAGCAAGAAGTAGTGAACTTGGTGAAAGCAAAAGATTTTCACCCGTTTCACCCGCATCGAAAAATAACAACTTGCAGAAACACAGCTTTCCAAAGAGGAAAAAAAGAATTACAAAGCCTTATAAAACACAAAAATAAAAGAACCAGATACATGGCAGTTTCAAATCTATATGTTATTTGGATTATAAAAGCCTCAATTGCATCAGCTAGTGAAGAGTTGTACTAGACTTATTCTCTTCTGAGAAACTAAAGCATATTGAAGATCTCAGTGTATGAACCTCTAGCTACTGGCAAACAGCATGTACAAAAATATTCACTTAAAAACTTTCAGACATCTACTCATGTTAAAAAAAAAACAGTCTACTTGTAATTAACTGTGTTTTGCACAGTTAATTGACACAAATTGACAAATCAACAACTTAAACACCTAAACGCCCCACAAAACATTTTCTGTTATTGCTAAAATTAGTTTTCTAAAAGCTTGTGTTGAACATAATCAGGAAAGAAATGTGACAATGCTGTGGAATGTATTTTAGTGTACAGTGGTGATGGATGTTTGCATTGGGTTTCCAACAAACCTTGATCTCGGCTATGAAGCTGTCTCTAGACATGCCAGAAAGAAATTAAACCAACTCCTTCCATTTCAGCTATTTGCACCTTTCTCTACAGCTGCTGCTTTTGCAATAAAACAACTTGGCTATAAAGCAATATAGTTCCTTGACAACTTCAGCAAATCATTTTAACCCCAATAAGATTATTTAATATATAGAACATGTTCTGATATATAATCAACAACCTGACCAAATACAGAAAGTCGATGTACAGCATTTCTATAAATAACATATGCTGTAATTGCCCCCAGCAAATTTATAGTTCCCAGGTGAGAGAGAGCAAGACTTGAAGCAGATAACAATAAGGCTAATCGTACTACAGGAAAGTAGTTGTTTTATTATGAGCTTTCCAGCCATAAAATGTAATGTCAGTTAAATAATTAAAATAAACAAGGAGCTTTTTGCTAAATAATTTGCAGGCACAATGTTAATCTATACACTAAGCCTGCACAACATCACATTATCAGTGTGCACAATATTCATACTGCAGGACTGTTTGAACTACAATAATCGTTGGCTGGCTAACATTTCCCAAGTGTAATCAACTTGCATTTTTCATGCTAACATCATTTGTTGCCTCCATCAGAACAGCATTTACTTTCTAAAGGAATGCTGGAAATTAAAAAATACAGTAAAATATTGAAATATATATTTTTAGTCGAAAACTAACATCTCCTGATGAGTGACTAAAGTATCCACATGTAAACAATTTCTACCAATACAGAACATTTCCTGCTTAGCCAGATTAAAAAAGTGATTTATAATGTGAACTAATGTAGGATTAGCTTAATCAATGGTCTTCATGTATATATCCTGAATGAGTCAAATGTCTCCTGTTTTAGATCAGGTAAATTATATAAATTATTTTTATTTGCTAAATTCCACAATGATAAGAGAAAGAATACCAGTTTTATACTGTATGTTCATGTCTTCAAAATCAGACATTTACATACACTTCCTCAGTATTTGGTGCTACTGCCCTTGTACAGCATGACTTTAGTCAAATGTTTTGGATTTCCTTCCACAAGCTTCTCACAATAGTTTGATGGAGTTCATGTCCATTCCTCTTGACAGAACTGCTGCAACTGAGTCAGGTTTGCAGGCTGCCTCACTTCCACACACCTTTTCTCATCCGCCCCCAACTTCTCTATCAGACTGAGATCAGGGCTATGCGATGGCCATGCCAAAACATTGACTTTATTGTTCTGAAGCCCCACAACATAATGCTGTCACCCCCATATGTTACAGCTGGAATGGTGTTCCCAGGCTTACAAGAGAAAGCCTTTTTCATTCAAATGTAACGATTGTCATTATGGCCAAACTATCATTTTATCAGACATGTTTCTAGTTTCTCTGCATGTTTTTTCTTTTGGAGTAATGGCTTCCTCCTCGGTGACTGAACTTCCAGGTCATGTTGATACAGAACAGATTCCACTGCGGATGAGAATACTGTATTATGAGCTTCAGCAGCATCTTCAGAAAGGCTTCATGTTCTGGGGTCAATCTGCACGTTTTGGACCTAAATACGTTCATCACTGGGACACACAGCAGTGTGATCGTTGGACATTGCCATCATGTCTATACTTGCGTGTAATTGTTTGAACAGATGAACCCGGCACCTTCAAGCTTTGGTAAATGCAAAGAATGAACCAGACTTGTGCAGCCAAATAACTACATCTTGTTTGAATTGTTTAGACCTTCCCATCATGTCAAACAACAAGAAAGCAGTTTGTTCAAGGTGTGGGCTTAAAATACATGCACACAGGTGTCTCCAATAAACTCAAAGTGTCTATTGACCTACCATGACATCATGATGTGGGTTTTCCCTTATTGTTTCAGAGCTAGTAATCATTCTGTATTACTAGCTTCCGATTTAAAAGAAATTCATAAATAAATCTCTGACATCATTATTGTGGCATTCAGCAAATAGAAATATTCTTGGTAGTTTTAAGTGATCTAAAATGAGAAGTTTGGTCTGATGGTGAGGGGGAGAAAGTGTTTCATTGTTCTGTGTATGTAAATTTCTGGTTTCAACTGTATTAAACATGCCAATGGCAAAATAAAGAACTGGAAATTCCTTCTCATGATGCAAAGCATCACAACTTTGTATCAGGTCAAATATTATTGACTAGCATACAACTTGATTATTGATCAGTCTGCATATTCATCACTAGCAAAAACAACTGAAACTCTCAAAAGAAGAGTGAGTAATAGACTAATCAACTAAGGTTTACAAAGTTAGGAAAGTGTTGGTATTGTGCCAGAGGCTGGATGATTTTGACTGGAATTTGAAGTAGTTTTTGAATAACATATAACCTTATCAACATACCTTCAACCGTTTGACCACCTCATCGTTGCTTATTTTGTCCGTAATCTCCTTCACTCCAGGAGGATAGACGATCTTTCCGTCCCCCGCAGGCTTCTGCTGTTGCGGGAACTCCATGCTTGTTGATGTACGGTCCACACGGTCTTCTACTGGCCTCTATGGGTCAGAAAACTTAAGTTCAGCACAACCATGCTAGTGCACCCAACAAAACTTCGCTTTTCGCATAATTTCCCTGCGATAATCATCACTTTTCCTCGCTTCACCGGATACATCCACACTTGTACACCACAGAGCTTTACAATCTAGCACATTTATTTGATTAAAAGCTATCACTGAACCGGCATTGAGCATATTATTAGCTTGAATGCTAAGATAGCACAGCTAAACATTTTACCTTAATGTTTTATACAGCACCACAGAGACATAGGAACTAGTTTGACTGCTATTTCAAGAACATTGTATGTATCTGAAGAGCCATGTTGCAAAAGTCGTTTACGAAAAAGACAGTCGGTGTATAACCACTGCCATACAACAGTAGTTAGCATTTTGCGGGAAGGAAGTGATATTAGCCGCGCTAACTGGTTAGCCTACTCTACTAGCATAGGCCTTAAACTATCCAGGTACCCATCACATCTACGTCCACAGACAATCACAGAGGAAGTCAAGTATCCCTATGTCTTTCTTCAAAACACCAACATTTGTGATTAGTCCTGGGATTTACAACTAATGCAACTACTTTGAGAAGTTTAAAAATACAGCAATTTTACTTATTACAATCTTTTTCAACTTCCAAGCATCGGTCCTTACAGCCGCTAGTTTACAGACAGGGCTGCTGCTGCTGGTGCTACCGTCGCCCCTGAGCCTCCTCAATCAACAACTTGCCCCAACGGATGGATCTGAAAAGCCCAACTACTGCAGAATTAATCTATTTTTAGACAAAAAGCTAAGACCCAAAACCCGGAATGCGCCTCCGGCGCCTCTCTTTAGCATTTACCTTCCAATCGGGCCGTTTTAATTCATTAGTCTGACTCAGAGGTTTAGTTTTCGGCACAAAGCTCTCCGTCCGTGTTCAATGTGCGAAGACTGGGTGCAGAGCGCCCCCTCACGGTCTCAAATCAGTACTACAACTCCGATGGCGGGAGTCGGAAACAAATAACAGGCGCCATAATCGCGGGTCTGGACTCTTTTTGATGCGTGTCTTTCTGTTTACATAAGATTATAATGTCAAAATGAACGCAGTTCAGTCACAACTAAGAGTAACCACAAGTTTCTGGTAAATTGTTCACACCAGTGTTGCTACTACTAAAACTATTGAGTCAAAAGGCATTAAAATTGTTTTGTGAAAACAGCGGCATCCACTGGTGACAGCCATTTTTAATACTATGGGGTGCGCATCATTTTCGTACCCGGGATGCCCTATTTATATCCACTCTCGAGATCGGCGGTGTGAAGCGTTAAAGAAGTTGTCTAGAAACTAAAAGAAAAAAGAAATACTGTCTCAGATTATCAATATGTTGAAACCATGTTTTAAGTGGTAAGTTGGCGTCATGCAACTAATTTTGATTAATCGTTTTAATATTTTAAATTTGCCAAGCGTTAACAATAATAGAATGACACACAAATTAACAAAATCTGCAAACCAAAATAAAACAATTCTTATAAAAACCCATGTATGTATTTCTGTCTTCATTATAATGAATAACTTGTAAGCTATTTTGTTTGGTAAAAATATTTTAAAGAAGGATTACACTCTTGAATCTTGTGTCCCGAGTAAAAGGAATGAAACGCCACCGGGTTACTCCCCGGCATCCAGTGACGTGATAGTCATGTACTGCTTTTACAGTTACGGAATGCATATTTTCCTTTTGTGGTAATAACCTTTTGTAAATAATGTGTTCTTAGTTTTAGAAGTGCTCCTAAAGAGATTCCTGAATTGACTGAAGATCTTTTTCCTCTTCCACTGATAGACACATTTGTCAATGTAGTTTTTAGGGAATGTTTTAGTGGCTGCGTGGTCTTTTGAGCGACGACAGGAAAGAAAAGAAAAGCGAGAAGTCCAGCTTTTATTTTGAAGTCACTATTTCCAGCCATTCCTTCCAGACATGCAGTAGCCAAGAAGTTGTCATTTCCGACGGAGCTACTTCCACCACTTGGAGCGCTGTTGGGGACCAAAACCTTGAATTTCTGCACTCTAGTGGATATGACAGTAGCATGTTTTTACCTTCGAGCCTCTCTCTTGTGACTCCCCGGTCTCTCGTTAGCTGTGCTAGCAGCTAATGATAGCAGTCGGTGGCAGTAGCTCGGCTAAGGTATGCCTCGGAAAAAGAAAAACGGCCAGAGCCCAGCCAGGCAGCCCCACGGGCCACCCGAGGGAGGACGACCCGCGGGCTACCTACCACCTCAGAGATATGACTTCCATCAGAGCAGCGCCGAAAAGGAGAACATCCTTAAAAGAATGCAGGAGATGTTTTCACATCTGGACCCAGAGGTTATACACATCGTGCTCTCTGAGTGTGACTTTAAAGGTACCAAAAACACACGAAACCTTCGCTGTCCGACCTGCTGGTTCAGGTTGTAACTAGGCTAACCAGTTAGCTTGCTGACTAAGACTTAAGTAGTAGTAATGGTAGGTTGAAGCGTACAAACACGCCATTATTAACTGGACCTTTCTCATGATAGTACCAGGTCAGCAATGTAATAAATTACAGCTTAAACTTCAGCTGCAGTAAGTTCAATAAACCCATGCTCCCTCTTCCACCTGTTGCCACTAGAAGCTACATAAATACTAACGCATCATGTTTGCTTTCTTGACAGTCCGCCAAAAACAATATTTAGTGTTTATTAAGCAGAAGTTACTTATAAATATTATGTCCAAGGTTTTATGGGGCCTTGAGCATAATTCTGTTTGGGATCTTCAGACCATTGTTGTTGTTAAGTATAACAACAACACAGAACTCCGTTTAACATTGTTTATTCTTGATCGTTGTGGATTGTACATTTTAACTAGTGACAAACATCAGAATTTTGTGGCAGATTTCTGTTTTCTATAAAATGTAAACACTTTGATACTGATCTGACCCATTTAAAATGTATTTTCCTTTCTTACATATTTGGAGAAAAAGTGACATGGGTATTCCAGGTAAAGATAATGTGGAACTTGAACGTTTTTACATAATATTTTGTGACGTAGCAACCATAATACATTATTAATACTACAAACAGGACACTGACATAGTAAAAACCAGTAAAGCAAAGAGAGCTGTTGTGGTGGGGGTTCATTTACAGATTGGAAGAGCAGATAATTTAATTTCTGATCAGCAAGTCAATGATCAGGACAAAGTTCACCAGCAAATCTCCCTACACTTTTCTGCATTTAGCACAACTTGTTTTATAGTTAAAAGCAACAGGAAATCCTTATATTCTATGTAGAATCAAATGTAATTTTTTGTCACTGCAAAGTGCCTTCACTTCGCAGTTTTATTTAATCAGTAGCACTCAGGATGAAAGATTTAGGAAGGCAATTTGTTGAAATACATTTGGTAGCATTTGGGTTTGGTGTATAGTGTTTCAAAATAAATTTGATAGAGTTGGGAATAAGAGCACAAGTTTTATTGTTTGTGTTATTTAGCAACTATAGTCAACATTTATTCCACTAATATTTGTATCCGTGTCTGCCTTAGTTGAAAATGCAATGGACTCTCTGCTGGAGCTGTCTGGTGCAGCTGAGGGCGTGACCCCACAACCTCCCCCTGTCTCTGGCTTCGAGCGCACTGCTGCAGCGTTGCTCAGCCCACATCATTTTTCCCAACCGAATACCGATGGACATCCCTTCGGGACGGCACATCGCTCCTCCTCCCCTCTGTCTGCAAACCTGCTGACGGAGGACCTGGACCTGCTCATCGATCGAGAGCTGGAGACGCTAACCGAGCAGAGAGATGTCAAGGATGAGGCGCCTGGCAGCATATCATCGTCTCTCCCTTTATTCCCTCCTCCTCCTATTCCTCAGCAGACACTCCCAGAGCTGCTTCAGAGCAGCATGGAAGCTGCATCCAAGGAGCGCTTTCCCACCCAGCTGTCCCTGTCGGGCGGACAGGTGGAGGATCGGTCTGGAGTTTCCTCTCCCCTGAATCAACTCAGCACATGGGGAGAGGAAGTCCTGGAGACACAGAAGGATGTGCTGGATTTTACACACCTGACAACAGAAAGCTCTACAGACACGTCTAAGCCCCCATTGGACCTAGCAGCGTCGGGACGTCCCTCTGCTTTCCAGGTGTATAAAAAGCAGGAAACATCTAAGTCTGCTCCAGAATGGACCGCACCCACATACTCGGATTCATTAGCCACCGGAGCCAGATCCAAAGCAAGTCTACTAAATATCAACCCACATGGCTATGGGTCATCATCCTGGAACTTGGGTGCACCAGAGTTCTGCCGTCAGGTCCAAGGAAGCCAGAGGCCAGCCTTTATCACCCCCGTGGCTCAGGGACCCTCCTGTTGGCTCAGCCCTTCCAGACTTACCTCTCCCTGGCTGAACACGGGCCCCATCAGTCAGTCACCTCTCAAACCTTCTACTGTCCCCAAGTCCTGGGCCCTTCCAGGTGCTCCACAGGCATCTGCTCTCCACAGCAGGCTGCAGTTGCAAGGAAAGGTGCTTGTGCTGCTTCGTGGTGCTCCAGGCTCTGGCAAGTCAACCCTGGCAAGGTAAACATGCTGTGATACTCTGACTGTAGTCACCGTAGTTGTACGTGTGTGTATTTTTTTTTTAATTACTACTATTGACTCGTGACTCAGATATCAGAGCTGTTAACTAAAACTACATCAGTGAATTGTCTTGGCTCTTGTTCTCTGTACCACTAAATCAGATTCTCACATTGTAACTATAGTTAAACATAGAGTTCTTGCTTTTTTGGCACCTCAGATGAGAGTTTAAAAAAATGACAGATTTATTTATTTTAACCTACAAGTTCCCTTGCTGTCAGCGGACATAAAGCTGATTGTCTTCACCTCTGTTCTGGCTTTCTGGAACAAAACCTATTCTTCAGAAAACTCAGTGGAAAAACTGGTGACAAGAAGAAAACTATCTTCTACAACCATCAGGGTTCAAGAAGGGACATTTATTCAGCCTGGTGTAACCTACAGGCAGAACAATGCAGTGAGACAATCCAGGAATTTACTGAAGCAAGCGTTCGATGACCTCACCTTGTATACCTTCTTGAGTATGTAAGGTTATATTAGCTGGTATAGAAGAAGGTGTTTACCTTAACCATTCTTTTTTCTGGCATAAAAATAAACAAATAATTAAAGAAAAAACATTTTATTGCATAAAATGCCATAAGACAGCATCAACTGTAGCAAAGGATGTATCTAAGCTAAAAAAATACTTCTCACATCAACAGGTGGAAAGCTGGAAAGCAGTTCTTTCTGCTTGGTTTAACATCAATGCAGTGTAGAGCTAATCTGTTTAATTTTTGGAATTATGGATTAATAATTGGGCAGTAAAAAGTGCTTAACAGGAGATTTTTATAATGTGCTCTTATGTCACATTATAGCCACACATGCTGAAATTATGAAGTTCTCGGTAGAACATATTTGCAGACAAAGATTTAGCATCTTAAACTTAAAATGTATATATTTTTTGTACAGTTTTGGCTTTTACTGAACTGATGTCTGAACTCAGTCTTAGTCAGATGTGACTAAGATTGATATTTTCAGCAAAACACACCAGTTTAGCTGCTTAATTGGACTGGTGAATTGGTGAATTTCTGCTGCAGCAGTCACTTGAATGTTGCATCAGCCATGGCTATGTATGTCTTTGCAGAGCCTTGTTGGAGCATAACCCAGGCGGAGTCGTGCTTAGCACTGATGACTATTTCAGCCGCGGTGGAAGGTACCAATTTGACCCCATGGTCCTGGGGGACGCCCATGACTGGAACCATAAACGAGGTCAACATTCACATGCACATTAATATAAAGTACAACAGTTTGTACGTCTTTTGATTGAATGTGAGCGTTTTGGTTTTTTTACCCTAGTTTCTGTTTTTTCTGTTTCACAAATGGAAATTGTTTCACAGCCAGGGAGAGTTTTGAGCGTGGCATCAACCCCATCATCATTGATAACACCAACATGCAGGAATGGGAGATGAAACCCTACGTGGTTCAGGTCAGTTGGCTTGCAAAGAAGTTAGTAAAACAGTTCTCACTCACTGTGACAAAGGTGGGAGAGTTGATTATTGAAAGAAAAGCTTATAAATAATGGATTACTTACCACTGTGTTATAATCAGCAGTGTGCTGTTTGCTTTAGGCGCTGAAACATGGCTATAAGGTGTTGTTCAAAGAGCCGGACACTTGGTGGAAATCCAAGCCCAGAGAGCTGGAGAGGTAAGAGACAGTAGGAAGTCTGTCATTTAGTTTATTATGAACAATGTCAGGTTTCCTTCAGTGTATATTAAGCCTGGTGGGCCAACAGGCTTTACTTGTGCCCCCACCAGGCTTAGCATTGTTAATTTATTAGTTAAATTTTTTTAATGATTGTGGTTTTTAAACTTTTTAGTGGATGTTTAGTATTACTCCTCAAGTCTACCTAAAATGCATAACCATCAAATGATATTTTCAAATTTCCTGTCAACTTTAAACATTTTTTTAACTTAAAAACATGGCGGGAGGCTGGATGACTGACCTAGCGCCCTGAGCTCTGAGCTTAGCAAGTTTTCTGGGGGAAACACTGAATGTTCTGTAATTTTGCTATCTGTGTTTGAATATTTGCAGGCGTACCGCCCATAGCGTACCTGTTGAAACAATTCGCCGGATGCTGAATGGATACGATCGCTTTGTCACGGTTCAGTCCATTATGAGCTCACACATGCCTGAGTTTAAACCGGCTCTTCTGCAGGAGAACTGCCACTCACTGTGAGTGATTATTCAAAACATTTCACTGTTTGGCTTGAAAGTAATTTTACGTTGAAGTTACATTTTTTCATTGTGGATTGGAACATGAGTTAATAACTTGTTAGTTATTGTTCCCTCAGAATAATAAGGAACAAGTTTTTGACTTAAGATCTCCTGTAGAAAAAAAATAACTTTGCTCTTATGTCACATTATAGCCACACATTTCAAGATATTTTATGTGGCAAGTCTATTCAATGTAGCATTGCAAAGTTAAAAGGAATTGATAGTTTTAAAAAATAATTTAATTGAACCCAATTATTCCTCTTTAGTTCTGGTTTTATGTCTTTTTGGAAGATGAACCTCCACTCCAGTCTTCCAGCATTGGAGTTTACATGGTGTGCTCAAAGTGAAATGAAGCGTTGTTTTCTGTCAAACAACGCTTTGCATGTAGGACTGACATGATATTTCAGTTTCCCATGTGTTTGCTTTGTCCCAATAAATGGCTTGTGGCCAAACTGCAGGCAGGGTTTCTTATGGCTTTCTGTAAGCTCTTCCATTAAGTCCAAACCGCAGGGGCTGTGGATCTCCAGAGTCACCACTTCTCCACATCTGTTCTCTGACCTGTGTGCTATGTTCCATAGTCGTTATGATGCTGTTTGTTCACTAATGTTCTTTAAAAATCCCTGAGGCCTTCATGGATCAGCTGGATTTATACTGAAATTATATTACAGACATATGGAGTTTATGTAAGGACTAAGATTTATAAGGGTAATTGGTCACACATTTATCCGGAATGACCAGAGTAAAAACAATGCAATACAAATGCACAACTTTTCTCACAAACACTGTGAAATAGTTTATTACATAAAATCCCAATAAAATAGATTGAAAACAAATGTGAAAAAGCTTAAAGCTGCACTAGGTATATTATGAACAATATGTTTTTTTTTTTACATATTTGTTAAAACTGTAATTATGTCAAAGCAGTACAGCATAAGACATATTTAAAAAAAAAAAAAAAAAAAACGAGCTCCCCTGCCTCCCCCCTGCGGTCCTATTACCATCTGCAGAAATACAAACTCAGTCAGAAATAACCAATCAGAGCCAGGAGGAGGACCTTAGTGCTGTCAATCATGTTCATGTATGCTGCTCAGATCCTCCCTCTTGCTCTTTGGTGTATTACAACTTCTTTCTGATAGCAGAGCCTGCCACGAATGCTCAGAATCAGTAGTATGGCCATCGATGACAGGTTTCAAAGATAAACAGTTTTCCTGTAGGTTGTTTCTGCGCCATATTTAGCACACTGAGCAGCAGGTAGACGAGCATGCGTGACAGCGCTAAGACCCGCCTCTTGGCTCTGATTGGTTGCTTTCTGCAGACAACACAGATGATGGTAGAACTAGGAGATGGAGAAGCTTGATTTTTAAAAAATTTTTCACCGATTATTTTTCTCATATTATACTGTCATGACATTATGATTTTAATAAATATGTAATAAAAGTTACACACCACAGCTTTAAGGAGTAAGAAGACTAAAGACAGTTTCTTTTAAGCAGATAAATTGTAAGTCTCATTTAATCTTTTTAAAACTTGCAGCATATTAATGTACATTTGTGTTCATACATCAACAACATCCCATCCTATCTTTTTGTAGGCCTGTTTCTGCGGACACGCCCTGTCCAGACCTGGTAGATCGGTCCAGACTGAATGAGGAATGCAAAAGTTCCCACCCTCAGCTCTATTCCTCTCTCCCTGACGTGTCGTCCATCAGTGGCTCCGAAGACGCTGGAATGCCTGACAACGCTTCTTCTGAATCCATGGAGTCGCTCGACCTCCAGCTGCTAGGAAAACAAACCAGTAGGCCAGACGCTTTTGATGCAGAGGATATTTATTTGGGTCAAGTGGATTCTGAACTGAATCCCACTAAAAGAGAGGGGAGAATCCCAGATTGCATTGTGGAATCTGTGATGAATGAAGACCACTCTGATGAAGTTCCTGTGGCGTTCTCTAAATCTATTGCACAAAGAGTGAAGAGGGAAAGATCACAAAGGTCTGGTCTTGACCAGGCAGAAGCTGCGGACCTCGTTAAAGATACCAACTCATCAGACAAGGACACTTCAACAGATGAGCAAGCAGAGGAGGAGACGGTGGGGAAAGGAGAAGAGAAGAGGAACTCTGAGATGCTTCATTTTGTTGGAGACTGGCCCTCTGAAGAGTCTCTTCCGCAGCGACCGGTGAAGAGAGGAGAGAGGCATACAGCGACACAAGGAAAGGAAATAGGTGATGATGAAAAATCAAAGATTGTAACATCAGGCCCGGATATAACCGAGTTGCAGAAGCTTCTTGACCTTATTCAGACCGGTGTGGTCACAGATCAGATGAGTTCATCCTGCTCACTATCTCCCAGCTCCGGGGAAGAGTTTGAGAAACACGATGAAGGTGGCAAGGTGGAAGAAATTAGCAAAACCGAAGAGAGGCAGCAAAACCGGAGCAAAGCTGGCTTACCTGACTGCGTCCAGGACTGGAAGGCAAACGAGTCACATAATGGCACAGGTTGTTACGAAGGAGTCGAGAATGAAAACAAAGCGAATACCAACACCGAAAGGATCTCTGATTCTTCAGAAACTGGAAAAGAACTACTGGAGCCAACAGATGTATGCAGCGATCAAGTTGGAAACAAAAACGCAGATCTGAAAGGAAATCGCAGATCCCAGGGAGCTGAGTCAAATATGAAACACGTTAGTGAGGGTCCTGAAAGTCCGGCGGCTGAGTTATTTGCAGAAGCAGAAAGTTGTGGCGGCAGTCAGGAGAAAAAGCAGCGACAGGGTCGCAGATCCGGGAAGCAGTGCAAGTTGGCCCTCACCTTCTCTCACAACTCTTCCATGAATGATTCAGACTGTTCAAACACTGCAGCTGAAAATATGGACACCAAAAAAATCTCAAATTCTGATGCCATAGCGATCAGTTCTGATCTGAAACCGGATTTGGACCTGCTCTGCCCGTTCCGCCCTGAGCTACCGACCACCTTCGCTTCAGTCGAAACAAGCTGCTTCTGTCAGACAGAACCGCAGGACTTCGCTCTTCTCTGGCGTCTCAACAGTCACCACGGCTCTGATGGCGCTGTCATGGTTGCCAGCGGACACTCCGGCAATGTCCGGGTGTTGGAAGGAAACTCTTCTCGTTTTGTGCCGTGGCTGTCCTCCACAGTATCTGCTGTGAACTCATCCAGCCTCATGGAGGTGCCATACCGGGTGGTGCACGAGAAGGGCACCCAGCTGGAGGAGAAGGAGCTTGGGGTGACTCAGAACCGGCTGGAGAGCTTGCGCATTCTCAGCCGCCATTTTAAACTCGTTAGTTTCGATACGTTAGAGGATCTGTATGACAAGTGTAGTCAGGACTTGGAATGGACCACCAACCTCCTGCTGGACTCTGGAGAGAGGTTCTTCCGGGATGAAGATTGTGATGACATCCAACCATCCAGCCGAGCTGAAGCTTTGAGTGAGGTTTCAGACACTGGTGAATGTCTGGAACCAGTGAGGGAGTGTGAGTCTAAAGGAGAACAAACTGGGGCTAAAGAAGCAGCACAGGAGTTGACGCCTGAGACAGAAAGGGCGTCAAATGAAGGTAACAAAAATGCTGACATACCATTTGGAGGGGAAACAGTTTCAGTTATGGCTGATGAGCAGTCAGAACCAGCTTCTGACCAAGAACCGGTTCCTCACATAGAACCTTCCCCTCCTGAAGCAGTCGAACTAGAGCGCAGCGCCGACACCGACCTCTTGGTCACAGATGCTGATTTCAAAGACGGAGCTTGGGGCGGGAGTGTAGACATCTTAGACTTTGAAACTGAAACCACAGATGATATCGCGAGCATGGATGAGATCAACCGGCTTCTGCAGGCTGAGCTGGAAGAGATGGAAAGAGAACATAGTCAGAGGAAAGCAGAGAGGCAAAGCGAACATCTGAACATCCAAACCGTGGAGCTGAAACTCTCCACAGAGCTGGCACTGCAGCTAACGGAGCTGTTCGGTCCTGTCGGAGTAGACCCAGGTAATTTACATGCAGGGAGCTCACTGTGCTTACTTGAAGCTGAAATAACCATTTAAAGCGCAGGATAAGAGTACCTGTTTCACGCAGTGGCATGCAAAAGCATTCATATCCCTTGAAATATGTTGATAATAAAAATATGAAAAATGTGGTGTGCATTTGTACTCAGGTAAACATTCAAGAAGCCTATATTAACTCTGTAGGAGCTGCAGAGATCCACAGCTCAGGTAATATAATCTGTTGGCTGGACAACTAATATTAATACACTCAACAAATTTGTCCCCCAATGAAGAGTGGCAAGAAGAAAGCGATTAGTTAACATATGGAAGAAGTTTCTCTGGTCAGATGAGACCAAGACTGAACTTTAGACCTACATGTGAAACTGACACAGTGCAGCACCTGCAACTAGAGCTGCACAATATTTTAAATTTCAGTTGTCACTGTAGTATCAAAGGAATTGTAATCCATTATTGTATGTGGCGTACTATCCATTCACACTCTGCACACCAAAACTAAAGTTGGCCATTTGGGTGACTTATGACTGAGCAACCAGATGTGTTATTATCGTTGCTGAGATAAACTTAAAAAAATGGATTGAAAGAGAAAAGGGCCATATGTGTTGTTTCTAGCTGATATTATCACAAATGCTTTCCTGATATTCAGCTCGACCTTGTAAACAGCATCCCTAAAGTGAAACATGGTGGCGGCAGCATCATTCTGTGCAAATGCCGGTCAGAGTTGATGGAAATATAGATGGAGTTTACAGACAAGGAAACTTAGTTGCTGCAAAATACTGGAAATTAGCTTCCTATCAGTTTCAGCCGCCATAGCAAACAGAGTTACAATTAAATGGTTTAGTGGAAACTATATTCATGTGTTACAGTAGCCCAGTCAACACCCAGATCTAAATACTGTTGAGAATGTGCTTTTCAGAGACACTCTACATCCAGTCTGCCTGAGCATGATCTATTTTGCAAAGATGAATGTCAAAAAATATCAAGAGCTGTAAATTTACTGTGGTCACTGCAGTGAAAGGTGGTCAGTCAAAGTTTTAACTCAAGGGGAGATTAATGCAAATGCACACTTTTGTCATATTTTTAATTGCATAATTATGAAAACCATGTATACTACAACTATGTGCAGTATTCTATGTATCTGCCACATTAAACCCCATTGCATCTTATTGGTTGTCCGTTAGGCACATGTTCAGCGGATGACTTTTCTGTGCTGATGGACCTCAATCTGTCTAAACTTCTCCACCAAAAGTGGAAAGAAACTATTCAGGTTAGATTAAATCTTGCAGAAAAAAAACACCAGCACTTCTGTCGAGGTCTACCATTGTGCATCTGTTTCTCTTTTAATAAATGTACTTTATTTTTCAGGAAAGACAAAGACAAGCAGCTCTATCTTTCCAGCTGCTCGAGGAAAGTAAGTAGCAGATATTTTGAAGCAACAAACAAACTCTAAACACAAAAAATATACCTGCTAGTATTTTGCAGGCTTAGTGTAGTTTTTTCGTTTTGGCTCTTAAATGTGGATTTTTAATTGTTTACATGTTCCACAAGAGCGAACACATCCAGGTAGTTCCCTGAAGAGCAAAAATGGCGACATGTCACTGGCCGACCAGCCAGACTCCAGCGCTCGGATCCCGTTTATGGATCACTGGAATGTGTCCCATCCACACGTCTCTCTTAGAGACATCATCAAAGAGGAGCAAGCTCTTCAGGCAAACATGCAGAAGGTATCACAACACCACCAAGGTGTTTATAACATGTGACCCTACGCTTGTTCCTTCTCATTTCCATTAACTGTCTGGCCACCTTTCAGACCAGACAAAGTCGCGTTGACCTCCACCGCTGGGATGGAGCTACGTTGTTGAAAGAGAAGCAACTTTACCAACTTTTCCCCACAATCGACAAGCATTTTCTGCAGGACATCTTCAGAGATCACAAGTATGAAAAGAATATGTTCATTCTTGTAGGGCTGTTGTGCAATGGTAACGTCATGTAAACAGTTGTCTCTTTCTCTTTAAAAGACATAGTCATTGTTCAGCTGCTTTTACTCTTTACTTTCTTTGCCATTTATTCTTATGTAGGTCTTCAACTGACAATTATTTTACTAATCAATTTTTCTATCAATTATTCTGATAATCGATTAATCGGACAAAAAATTTTTTTGCACATTCTGCAGATTTGTTATTTAACCATTTAAGCCTTTTTTTGTATGATATTAGCCATACATAAAAAAAATAAAATAATTAAATAATTTAAAAAAAATAAGAACCTAAAAGGTTTATTGCATGAAGTGCAGTAGCCTAACATTTATTTAATACACTTGGTTATTTGTAGCATCTGTAGCTGACATGTGAAAAGTCCTAATTACTGCTCTGAGTGTGTTGTTCTTTCAGCAAATGCCCTGTTTTTATAGTCTGTCTACTTCAGTTAATGAATAATCAATGATTAGATTAGTTGGCAATTACTCCAGAAACGATTAATCCAGAAAGGAAAATGAAAATGAAAGCTAAAATCCCTGCTTCTTTTTACAACTATAGAGGACAAACAGCATTTCCAGTATTCCACCAAGCTACTGCTCCGTAACTGCTGTGAAGTCATGTGTTTTTTTGTTTTTTTTATTTTTTGTTCCTTTGCACAGTTACAGTCTCACCCAGACTGAGCTGTTTCTACGCTCTCTTCTCAACGAGGAGGAACCTGTGAAGACGGTTGTTGCACTGGAAGCTCCTCGGTCGGACCAGCACAGAGCAGCTAGCAAGGAAAGGGAAAAGGTGGAAATTCCTTCTGTTTAAAAGCTTTTTATGAGCATATTTCACTTTTTTTTAATTTTGATTTGACTCTTTAGAGGCTTGTTAGAAAACAAAAAAAAACCCTGAAGACAAAAATATACATTTATAGTTATTTGTCTTGTTTTAATTTATAGAATTTCATTCTAAGCTACTTTACATCTATTCATTCTTTGAATTATCCCATAAAAAGCTTCATTATTGATGGAAAACAACATAATGTGCTCCCTTCTGTTTTTGCTTCAATCAAACAGAAGCAGAAGTCCTTGGAGTCTGCTGTCCCCAACTATCAGGATACGGATGATCCAGAGTATGAAGACTTCAGGGCTGAGGCCAACCTTCAGAGGAGGCGACAACTTGAGAACTTTGCAAAGGCTGCAGAAGCTTTCAGGCAAGGTCGCAAAGAAGTGGCTTCGTTTTACGCACAACAGGTAAAAACAGGAGGCCAAGAACGGATTCATGAACAGTACCTTGCAACAGTTTTTATACATTATATATATATATATATATATATATATATATATATATATAGCTATATATGAAATGTATATTTTTAAAATTTCCTTTTTGAGATTTTTTTTAATATATCACAAATGAAAATGTTGGTAATCATTGAACTATCCACCTAAGAGTAACATTTTTATTTACTTCCTGTTTTTTATCTGCTCTTGCCTTAGGGACACTTGCACGGCCAGCGGATGCGTGAGGCCAATCACAGAGCAGCGGTGCAGATATTTGAAAGAGTCAACTCATCACTGCTGCCCAGAAACATCCTGGACCTCCATGGGCTGCATGTGAACGAGGCCTTAGAGCATCTGGCTCAAGTCCTGGAGGATAAAACTGCAGGTAAAACCAGTGTTTTGAAAGTTGGTTGGGATTTTCAGCTGACAGTAGAAAGGTGTAGTAGTGTGTGAATGATCTGAAATATTGCATTTTTTTTTCTTTAGGAAAAAGCATTTTAGAAAAGTAAATTTATGAAAATGTATCATGTAAGTTTTAGCTTTGAAATAGCACAAAGATTGCAGGAGTAGCAATCTGTACAAAAAGGTACTGAGAGAATTTGAATGATTTATTTCATTTGCATAAAATTCAGTTTAAAAAAAATAGTTTTAATGATTAAATCTTAGCATTAAGTCTTGTCATAGTCCCTGCTCTACAGTTCTACAGGTACGACTACTTTGTGGTGCGAGCGTGCTCCTGTTTACTGTATTTTGTGTGTTTTGTTTCTCTTTGGCCTCTTTGTGAACAGAGTGCGAGCAGGGTCTGTGTCAACCTCAGCTCTCTGTCATCACAGGAAGAGGGAACCACAGCCAGGGGGGAGTGGCCCGCATCCGGCCCGCTGTCATAGACTACCTCACCAACAAGCACTACAGGTACGGATACACTCACACGACACACACACAAAATCACGCAAAAGGAAGAGAGACGTTAGTCTTCACTCATAGCTTCTCCCGTGTGTGTTTCTGTCAGGTTCAGTGAGCCAAAGCCAGGCCTCGTGTTGGTCTCTTTGAAGTGAAAAGACCTGGTTTTTACTGCTGCCAACCAGAACTCTCTTCATCTCTCGCTCTCGTTTTTCAGTGCTACAGTTTATATAGTGGGTAAAAGCTCAGTCAATATTTGTATTCCTTTGATGCAAATAGCCCTCTTCATCAGTCCTGCACCTACTAAAAATACAAAAAGTCATATATTTACTGAAAATAATTTTAATCCTTGTCACCTTATGGGAAAGGACTCCATTGGTATTAAACAGAAGTAAGTTTTTATCTGCCAGTAAAATAATTGAAAGCATTTACATTTATTATAAAATTTTCTATGGTGTATTTTTACCTCCTATATGTTTTAGATAATTGGATTTTGACGTTTTCAGACTCCGCGGAGTCATGTTTGAGCTCTACTGTTCATGTTTTGCCTATCTTTAAATCAGTTATGATGCTTTGTGCATAATGGAGGCTTCCCTTGCAGTGTTGATGTAAGACGATATTTGAGACACAGTTAATGCCTTAAACTTTATGTTCTTTTACATGGTTTTTACAAAGTCAACGGCTTTAAAGAAGAGGCAGCTTTTCCTCTTGATTATAGTTTTACGGACATGCTATGTTTTAAGCTTCACAGATCCAGCTCTATGAAACAGATTGAGCAATCTCTGCTGTTGCTTCTGAAGGCGGCTGCCTCCTTAACAGAGTGTTTTTATAACCCGACGTATTTGTGAGAAAGGTTAGCTGCTAACACTCAAACTCAGGTGACCCGGTGTGTCGGCCGTTTTCAACTCATTCCTTGTAGCTTTTAAAATGTCTTTTGCCAAATGTCATACCAGCTGTCTTCCAGAGGATGCTATTTTTAGTTTTAAAAAGTTAAATTGCCTTCTTATTTTTCTAAAAGCAGTTCACTTTGGTGTTTGTATATATTATTGTAAGCACACTAAATCTAAAGACGAATGTATTTTTTAGACAATGTGTTTATACAATTTTACAGAGCATGATATTTGTGAAATAAATCTATTTGTTTACATGTACTTGTATGTGTTTTCATTTCTGGATGTGTTTGATTGTAGTCTTCTTTCAGAGGGTTTCTGTTAAACAACAGGGCCTTCCACAATTATAGGTACCCCTTGGAAAGATGCGTAATCTTTTACTGCAGTTCGTTACACAAAGAAGTTGACAAAAAATCTAGTCTTTAAAAATACCTCTTTTTTTCAGCAAAATCATTAGTCCCATAGCAGTTGGTGGTGCTACCAAATCACTTAAACCACATGTAGTAAATTACTTATTATTTATAAGTATAATGTGACAGACTCTCTATCCAAGCTGCTCTTTAAAATAGGAAAGACGAGGAAACATGCAATGGTGAAATTCCACTGAAAACATCAAATAAAAATCATACTTTTTCTTTTATCTTTATTCACTTAGGCTTAAAATATTAAGGCAAGAAATAATTAATTTATTATTTTTACAAATGTACCCATTCCAGACTTATTGGTATAATATAATGTTTCCCATTGGTATAAATATAACACAAAGCCAATTTGTCTTCTCTAAATGCGAAAGATGAGAACATACAGCACAGTAGTCTCACACTAAAAGTGTGAGACTACTGATTATTTAAAAAATAATCTTTATTTTAGTTTTGCTTCCAATGGCATGAAGATCACACGTTAAAGGTTTATAAAACAAAACCCATGCCACTACCATTGGCACCCCTAATTATTATACATGTAATACATGCTTTTCAGTTTCCCTGGATTAAAAATATTAGGTGAAATGGAGGCCCTTTTCTCTTACTTTGACAAGAGAAGATGTCAATGGAGTTGGACTGAAAAAGGCTACAATTAAACAGTTACTTGTTACAATTTTTAAAGGTCGTGACCAGCAAAGTTGTGACAAGCAAAATGTTAATCTTGGCACCATGCAACATATTAAGTACAAAATTAACAGACCTCCACAAGTTCACAGTTTAAGGTCTTCAGCAAAAAGAGTGACAATATGGGGTCGCCAAGTAACTTTAGATGTTTATTTTTGTATTATTTTTGACTTGACTTAATACAAACTTTTCAATTTGCAAAGTACATTATGGAAGTTCTACATTGAGGTACATGATTTAAAATGTGTGAGAGAAAAATTGAGGATAGCAAAGACACATTGCCTCATTTAGGAATTCAGCACATTAGAAAAATATTGACTTTATTTCATTTTAATGTCATACCAACATTTCTGAAAGAAATGTTTGAAAGGACTTTATAGTAACTACTGCATGAACTCACAGGAAAATGACACTTTCTTTTGATTTTAACTTGTACATATAAAAATCAAATCACTCATACTTTAAGTAAAAGTGTTAATTAACTTTAGGACTTGATATGCAGGCTTTAATATAAATACTGCACTCTTTGTGAAATACCTCAATAATCCAGTAGATGGAAGTAATTTACCTTTACAAAATCAACACAGTAAAGCAACAAATTTAGCAATTTTGCAAATCAGTTTTCTTTTACTTCAATGACAATTTCACAGTCTAATTGTGCTACAACTTGTCTCCCACTTTGAAACATATAACTGAGACAAACAATATTAAAGAGAGGAAAAACGACACCCAGAAATGCATTTTCAGTCCTATTTTGATTGTTTACTGGACCTTTTACACATAGTGCAGCTAGAAGCACCAAGTGTCTCTTAGTGGAACAAAAAACTATTTATTATGTAGCATTAAAGGATTTTATACCATTTATAGCATATAATTTGATATGTCAGGGCTTTTTCCCCCAATAGTTTACAGCTTCTTCCACTGTCAAAATTTACCGCTGGTATTAACAGACCCAGTTTGACCACTGACACTCAGATGGAAACACAGAAGTGGCCTGAAATCAGGAACTCAAACATCTATTTTTCTCCACTCACTTTTTCCTCTGGTAAATCAGATGTTTTTAAAGTAGACTTCCTAACAACTGTAAAGTGTGACTCATTGAAGATCCCCATCTAAAATGGAAAATAAGGTGGTTTTATTGTAGACTCAAGACCTCAAGTTTCTGTTATTTATTATATGC
This sequence comes from Brachyrhaphis terrabensis, assembly GCA_903067065.1. Classification (NCBI taxonomy): domain Eukaryota; kingdom Metazoa; phylum Chordata; class Actinopteri; order Cyprinodontiformes; family Poeciliidae; genus Brachyrhaphis; species Brachyrhaphis terrabensis. The sequence continues at coordinate 51,008 of CAEGAG010128585.1, forward strand.
TTGCATGCTGGAATAATTACAGCATTTTATTGGAGTCTTAGCCACAACACATTAAATCCCAGAGAAACAGAAGGAATGCTGTTGCTTTCAAAACTAGATGTTCATGAAAATAGTTTTTATTCCTGCTAATTTTGTCAGTTCTTGTCCTTATTTATCCTTCAGATATGCACAGAAAGTTTGATGTTTTAGTCCATGTCTTGGATTGGATTTAATTTTAGGAATTAATATATACACTTATCAAATGTCATGACATTTATGCATTTTTCTTTAACGCAACAGAATGTAGGACAACATGGAAAAAATGCACTACCAAATTCCCAAACTGTCCAAATTAATAATTTACCTGAAGAACATGGAAGAAGTTCAGATTTCCTTTCTTATTATTTTCAGTATATTATGAGATTCATCTTATTCATATACCTATTTTGAGTTCATCTTTACAAAATTACTGTTGCGATTTTAAAGGCACTTAAGTTTTTCAAGTACAGCAGCACATTCAGTTGTCAGCTTCAAATCATATTATGTTTAGGTGCCACATACCCATGACTAGTAGATATGTTTCCACCTTCAACTTTTCAGCAGTATCATACTTTTTATTAACATTATTTTTTAGATAAAATATGTTCTTTTCTATTACTTTCTTATCAAAGTTTTCTCCAGGGTTGCAAATAACCAACCAGGTCAAAAAAGAGGAAAGTTGGGATCTTTTATTTTTATTTTTTTTAAGTTTCATAGAGAAGTGGAAATCTCTGGCATATAAAATCAATGAGATGAGAAGACAGGTACGAATACATGTTTGTGTTTGAGTTACTGCTCCAGCGATTATTGCTGTGAGCTTGAGCTGATTCTTTTACTGCACCTCACACAACCAAAGACACACCCAGCCCCCAACAAAGCTCATTCTGCAAAAAACCTTTTCCATTGTGTGACTTGGTGGGAACATTAAAAACTAAAACTATTGAGCTGTCAAAATGTAATCTAATGTCTAATCATCTACTCTCAAACTTTTTAAAACATGTACCTATCATGTTTTTCAAGAATTTCACCATTATGACAGATATTGTATTTGCAAACAGCTTTGCAGCTTGACTAGACTTTTTCAGTTTGTTTTGTTGTATCAAAGAAAGTGAAACAAAATCAGTCTGATTGGACAGAAAGATGCAGTTCAATTAACTAGTTAGTCTCTGAAAAGTTTATTTGCAAGTTTTTATTTAAAAACATCAACAGGAGACAATTCCTGCTTTCTTGTTGGGAAAGTGAAAGGTTTCAAATCAACACAGGGTCAACATTCAATATGGCTGCCAGCTTAGTGACAGCTGCAGTAAAAACAGATTTCCTTAAAGTTGTGATGATTTGTGTTCAGTCTTTTTTAGACACAAAATTTAGGAAACATGTTGCTACTGTGTCTGAAAGTGAAGCATGTCAGACACAAACACATTGTATTTTAAGAACCATTGATCTCAACTGATGGATGAATATCAATGAATGGCCTGGTTTTTTAGAAGACTTGGAAAGCCCTCATTTGTAGAGAAATGTCTAAAATAAACATTAAAATTTGCTGGAGAGTAACTCAGTCCTGGTCTGACCTGATGATACGGTTAAGTCCAAAATTATTCATACCCTTGTCTTTTAGATTTCAATACTTTCAGCCAAGAAGCTTATATCTGAAAGCAAAGTAAATGGATGTCTCTCAGAATATGATAAAATAAAATTTAAATCAAGTTTAAAACTACATAGCTGTTTTATTTACATTTTAGTGAAATAAACAATGCCAAACGTTACTTAAACTTTTCTCAATAATCAATGATAAAAATCATTATTGGCATTATAGCAATTCAAACCTTATTATCGGCAGGAGATATTTTGCATGTTTTTATTGATGTTTCTATTATTTATCTTTGGTGATAAGTCAGAAGAAACATGTTGGTATTAAAAGATTACTTTAAACAAAAATTTTATCTGCCAGGTGTATGAATAATTTCCGTCTTATCCATATGTAGTTCGTTTCAAACTTAACTCATGCCAAGAACGCTCTAAAATGCCCTTTTTTAAGCTCTTGAAAACATAATAACGCAGCAATAAATTTCAGACTTTACTGTATTTCTACTGTAAACTCTGTTCAGAGAAACAGTCAGTGGTGATCTATCCGCTCTAAAAATGCAGGATGTTGAACAAAAAGTAAACTCCTGAAATTAAATTATAAGAAATCAGTTTTACTTATGTCTTTGAGGGTTTTTGGCAACATGCGGACAAAAAGATAATTTCATATGAGATATTTATAAAAAATATTAGCTCAGCTAGTCAGTGGTGGGATGTTTGCTTCACTTGCACTGCTCTTTCTGTGTCTAAGCATCTTAGTGCGCACCAGCTGTCAGAAGCACACCCAAAAAGATCCAAACTGTGAGGAGAGATTAAAAAAGCAGCCGTATTGTATGAAACACAGCTGCTGTGGGGGAGGCGAGCAGCAGATCTGTCACACCTCCACACTCCAACAAGCGGATGTGTTTTACTTTGCCTTTTCTCGTACTTTCTGACTTCCCTCCTTTACCTATGACCGATTGTCTTTCAGCGGCTGCTTCTGTATTTTACATCTGTGATGGCCTAATTATCTGCCACTTTTCTTTCCTGTATTGCTGTGAGGTTCAACTTGTTGTAGCTCAGTTATAACAGACACTTTTGTTGGAGTTTAAAGTCGGTATTTTCAACACGGTGACGTTTCACAGGCAGCAGCCGACATCCGCCCGTTAAAGATTGGGGTGGCTGACAAGGTAGGCCCAAACATCCACTTTCTTTTCTTTTGTTGCCTTTTTTTGATTACCGTCTTTTACATTTGACGGTACGTTCTTGATACATACCGTATCAATAAGGTATCAATATGTTCTTGATACCTTTATGGCAACAGGTTTGATGTGTTTTTTTTAATCGGACAATTAAACTTGTTTCAGTTTGTTGATTTAACTGAAAAAAGAAAAGGATTTTATACTAAAAAGGTAAATTGTTTGTTCTAATCCTAATCTGATCAAACAAGGGTTCTCAAATATGAGATCATTGAGCTGAAATGTGGAAAATCCACTGATTAATGTGTCCCATCTGCGCGATGGCAAATCTTTCCATCTCGATGACATGGACGGTGGTTTTGAGGTTGTTTTTTTTCTGCTTCACTAAAGTGCACCAAAATGGTAAAATCAGCTCAGAAATCATAAACGATGAGAAGAAATGAACATTTCTGAAATACCATAAATGATCAACCTGTAGGCCAATGATTTCTGTCCCTACGTCAGATTGCAACAGCCTGATATGTGGCATAGACAGCAGAATGAACAATGGGAGGTTTTTGTGTAAAAGAGACACAACAAAATAGGTGCAGACAGTGAAACACATGTGAGCTCGATGATGAGGTTCAGAAGATAAGCACCTGTGTACGTTTTCGGATTCAAACTGTGGATTCTGGGTCACACCCAAGCAAATATGTCTTTACTTCCGTATAAAAATCCCTTATGTTGTCACAGATTATCTAATTTGGAAGAGGTGCTGCTCACACATTCATGGTAGATTGGGTGTTTGCAAATGTTTTTACGTTACGAGAAACTCAAAAAACCATCAAATGGTCACTAAACCATTCAACTTTCTAGCTATTGTGAATGTCTTGCAATCCTTCATGTTTTTAACATGTCTCTCCTATTCCCAGAAGACTGTCCCGATTCATTGATAAAAATCGGGACCGGCGGATTGATGGTCAATGAGAGGACCGAAGAGAAATACCCTGAGCTGACCATGCTGCTGCTGAGAGCAAGAGGAAGTGAGATGAGCCAAGATGGCCTAAAGAACCAAGAGGTTGTGTAAATCATCCGCTGGAGAGGTGCGGGCTGCATACGAGACCTTTGAGACAACATCAATCAGTTCAGTTCACTGAGAGCAACTCTACTTGTTTCATCAGTGAATGTCTGAGCATAGTCTGTGATGAAAACTGCCAGCAGTGTACGAAAGCACAGCCCACACTTGAGGACCTTACATCCTGCTAACCTGACAGAAAAGCCTTGACTTTTTCTTTGAAGAACCCAAGACAACCTGAGAGGTTTGTTAATCAACGACAACCATGAACGGCCTGACTGAATTGTCCGTGAAGTGTGTCCTGGTCGGGGACTGCGCGGTTGGCAAGACGGCTCTGCTGGTCCGCTTCACCTCCGAGACGTTCCCAGATTCGTACAAGCCCACCGTGTTTGAAAACACTGGTGTTGAGGTGTACATGGACGGGGTCCAGATCAACCTCGGGCTGTGGGACACGGCGGGGAACGACAACTTCAAGCAGATCCGGCCGAGATCGTACCAGCAGGCCGACGTCGTCCTTATGTGCTACTCAGTGGCCAACCCCAACTCCCTGGCCAGCATCCAGCGCAAGTGGATCGCAGAGGTCCGAGAGAACCTGCCTAAGGTGCCAGTGCTGGTGGTGGCCACTCAGACGGACCTGAGGGAGGTGGGAGTTCATCGGGGCAGCTGCATCTCGCCGGCAGAGGGGAAACATGTGGCCCATGAGGTGAACGCTAAGGGCTACCTGGAGTGCTCTTCCTTGAGTAACCGCGGCGTGCAGCAGGTGTTTGAATACGCTGTGAGGACAGTTTTTAACAAGCAGAAGAAACGGGAAAGGAGACGCATGTTCAGCATGAACCAGTGCAAAGTGTTTTGACCTTTGACTTTGATCTTGCTGCCGTTTTTTTTTCCCAGATATGCTGTTCAAACTCAGTCAGCCATGACGAGATGTAAGGACCCAAACATGACTTCCTGACATACTAGGCTGTACTTCACTAATACTCCCCCGAAACTCAAACATATTTCAACTGAGAACACTGAAAAAAAAAATTACGTCACTGACCAAGAAACCAGCATGTGGGGTGGACACTTTTCTTCAGGGATCAAGTCATAAATGTTTGTTCTTGTAGTATGTCAAACAGAACATTGTTTTTTTGTATTTAAAGAGAAAAGTTTGTTTTTGTCTCAGGCTAGGATTTACTTTAGCAAGTAAACTTTTTTATTGAAATTTTAAAGAAATATGCTTCTCTACTACCACAAATACATTAATGCAGAATTTTTTGGATATGGTTTTCTGAAGCCGGAACAATGTCATTCCAGATGTTTCTAAACCAGGTTTAATGAAATTTAAGGTCCCTTACCATTACTTTGTGATTGCGTGAGCAACAGAGTGTGCTTTGTTCAGTCAGAAATCATTTAAATTATGTTGGAAATACATTTCAGTTAAGAAAGCAAAATGAACCCTTTGTGGAGTACATTTTATAATTTTGTTTCCAGAGAAATGTTTTGTCAGGTGGCCTAAAAATAAAATGTTTTTCGTAAATAAATCGTAAAGCCCAAAATTATTCATATCCCTGGCAGACTTGGGTTTAAAGTAATGTTTTGCTTTTTCGAACATGTTTCGTCTGAATCAAAGCAATTAAATCGTTTTAGAGAGGCCTAGTCAGAGATCTGACTTGTTCTCAGAATCTGAGGGGCATCTAAAGATTAGGGTGATGGCAAAGAGGCCCACCGGCCTCAGAGATCAGGAGCTTAAAACTAGAGATAATTCATCAAAAATACCAGAGGAGACATGGAAAGAGCTGGTTAGCATTTATAAAAAGGATATAATGCTTAATAAAAGTAGTTTTTTTAAAATTGAAAATAATATATATAATTTACAGTACACCATTTTTAAATAAAATTTTGAAAGAGGTGAAAATTTTTTTGTATTGATTCTCCTTTTCCATTATTTTGTTATCTTTCGAGAGATGTCCATCTCATTTCCAATCATTGACAAACTTCTCGGTTGAAGGAAAATAATTTTAAATCTAAACATGCCGGAGGTGCTAATATTTTTGATCTGTAAATCAACAATATTATGTTTTTTAAAATAATTTTATATAATTTCTAAACCAGCTAAAAAATAAAGGGAAACAAATAGTTTCTTTTTGGAAATATTTATCTATTCAGTTATTTTTGAGAACGACATGAAAAAACACAAGCATAAGATTTGTGATATATTTAATTTTCTTTCTAATGTTCAAATTTCTTCATGTCTTCATGAAACAAGCGACAAGATAAAGCTTAGCTTCAATTAGCACAATTTTTAGTTTTTGTTTGCAAACTGTCTAAGGTTTAAGTAAATGCCTGAATTGATGTTCCTGCTATACATTGCAATAATTCCAATGTACAAGAATGAAAAGAAAATAATTTGTGGGTTTTCTGTGAAGTTTCTGTGTCTTGCTTGGTTTTGTTGGATGTTCTTGGATTGAATTTCAACATGTAGGAACCAAACACTTTAAGTTGTTAAATTGAAATCCTTATTGTAAACACTTGGTTCAGTATTTTCTTGCACCAACATTTTTTATGATATGAATTTATTTGTGGTGCAAGTCCTTAACATTAGAATATAACATGCGTTGTGAGATTTTAAGCTGTTTTAACATCTTTAAATAAAACTTGTGTTGTTCTGAATTAGGGTTAAAAATTTACCATTTTTATGTCTCTGGCCTGTCAGGCTATTAAATAGAAAATCCTATTCTGTAAAGCAATCCTCTCCCAATAAAAGTAATAATAGTTCAGTGAAACATAAAAGGGGGATTGAAACATGCTGCTAACATTATATTTTCTGATATGTCTAGATAGTTAGCAGCTCAGCAGTAAAGAAATTAAACTATTGTTCTTTTTTCTCCATATCTTAAAATATTCATGCAATCATAAACATGATTAAACTGCATCTCAGCATTAAGACATTTACATTTGCTTAAACACACATAGAGCCAGGGGGAGTAAAGCAGGGAGGTTTATATTAGAGATAAGTTTTTATCTTTTTAGGTTTAGCTATGCAGCTCAAATCAAGTACTGGGGTTCTGCCAATAAGGTATAGTGTATGTTCAGGTATGCTATGTGTAAAAATGCATGCAAATGTTGCTATGTTCTTATGTAAAATTTATGAAAGTCGATTACTACTAAAAGTGTTGTTTTCAACACTAAAAATGTTGAAAACAACTGAAAAAGTGTTGTTTTCGGAAAACTACTAAAAGTGTTTTCTGAAAACTAAAAGTTTTCAGAACTACTAAAAGTGTTTTTTTCAGAAAACAACACTTTTAGTAGTAAAAAACGGAGTCGACCAGGAAAAAGGCTCAGAGAAACCATTCCTTCCCCCTCATGTTTTCTCCCGCTCTTTCTCTGCGTGCCTCTGCGTCTTCATGTGGTGTTCAGAGCTGCTGAGGATGAGAGGCACCATCAAGACTTTTCAAGGATATGCTTAAAAAACACCTAACCACATCCCAGTCCACACACAAACTCTCATGTACAAACATTACACATAAAAACGTATAGCAACCCTCTGCTTCATTTTTGTTATTTCTCACAAATTTCTTCTCTTAGTTGTTTCTGCAGGGCCGCTTACAAGTGCTTCAGTACAATCACACAACATTCACAAAACCTGGACCATCTGAGCAGAGACGTTTAAAACTAACAGATTTCAATGCTGTAATGATAGCTTTAATGTTTTATTTACAATTCACAATATTATTAATTATGGCTCCACTATTATTTCTGCTTCAACTCATTCTGAATAAGAAAAAAAAGAAGAGCTCGACTTTAAAGTTCAGTGTGTTTGGCTCACTGCTGTGGTCACATCTTTTATGTCTCATTATTCTCTCTGCCACAGCTACCACAATGCCTCATCCCGTTATCTCTCTGTCTGAGTGTCTTTTTCTCACACACATACAACACATGTACACACTCTCACAGGCATTGTACTGAACAGTGGGTGTCGAGCCACTTTACGGTTAGCGGTAGTTCCTGTGCTGACATCTCAAGGGCCTCGGGGGATCTATGCGAGGGGCTGGTGAGTCGATCTTTTCTTCATCAGATCCGACATTTTGACAGAACAGCAGCCACAACACAGATGCAGTAAATAACTTTGACAATACTTGCCTTTCATTTGCTGCTGCAGGACTACAAGACCTCAATGAGCCGTCAACTTATAGAAAGCTAACCAGACCTGTTTGAGACCTCAAGTTACCATGGTGATGAGGCTCAATCATTTAGCTCTGTGGGTTGTCTTTATTGGTACTTTACCCACAGCCAATATGTTGTCGGTGTTTTAACAATTAAACAAACTTTTAACAAATTGTAAAGTAAAAAGTCAGAGATTTTTTTTAACGCATTTTTTGGTTTCATATTTAGATGTGGTGACTGGACATCTTATCCTAAACAGCATAAATTACTGTTTCTAAACTTTCTAATGTTTTTTTAACTTTATCATTTGAGTACATCCAAATGTTAAAACAGAATATATGAACTTCATTAAAAAAATCTTAAAACTAGCATTTTATTGAACACCTAACCAAGATTTTCTGAAATGTATCTGCAACACTGACTGATTAAATAAATGAAAATATTATTGAAAAGTCAGTTAATTTCTGGAACCTTGTCACTAAATGAAACACATTATATAGATTAATTTCACACAAATGACTTTTTAAAACACTTTGTTTCTCTTAATTATGATGATTTATCACTTACAGTTAATGAAAACCTGGCATTTAAAATTAGAATAGTTACTTCCATCCATCCATCCATCCATCCATCCATCCATCCATCCATCCATCCATCCATCCATCCATCCATCCATCCATCCATCATTTTCTAACACCCTTGTCTCTAGTGGATCGGGTGCTGGTGCCAATCTCCAGCGAACGCTTTGGGCGAGAGGCGGGGTTCACCCTGGACAGGTCGCCAGTCTGTCGCAGGGCAAGAATATTTACTATACTCAATATAAAAACATTTTTAATACAGAAATGTAGTCTTAATGAAAAGTATGTTTAATACCTGCTTAAAGTTTGTCAATTTTCAGAATGTACTTTTAATCAGACAAATTAGCCTCATTGGAATGCATATTTTAATTTATTGAATATGACTGTATGTTGTGCATTGTGCCCATTAATGATTTAGTTTGCCTTTTGTGGACACACTCACACACTATTTTATGTTGTTTTTCTATCCAAGTCTTGAATTCAAAATAGATCAACTTTGGATTGATTTATGACAGTTTATGGGTCCATAACTGGCTAAATGTCAAATGACTTGCATAAAAATGATCAATGAGGCCTTGTTCACTAAACCAGGTGTACTTGGGTGAAAATCAATAATTTATCAGTCTTGTTAGCAGTCTTCAACAGTCTATTGAGCAGAGGAAGGGTACAACCTGCCATCACAAGGTCACAGAGAGACACAGGAACAGCTAATCACATTAGAAAACATTGGTGTCAGCTTGTTTGCAAGAAAACCTTGGTGCAGTTTGTTTACTGAGTGAATGCAAACTGACTATTCAACAAACTGATGCCTTGGTTAGTTGTGGAAGTGGCCTAAACAACAGGTAGCCTGACACATGAATTTCCCCACTGTGGGAAAATAAAGGATTTTTCTATTCTATTCTGCTAAAAACTTCACTCAGATTGAGTAATGAAAACTTAACCATCTTGATTATATTAATTAAGACTTGGTGCCAAACACTTGAAAATAGATAACAAAGTTCAGAGTAAAATAATGCATTGTATAAAATATTTTGACTAGCACTAGCTTATGTTAGCTACTTAGGTAAAAAGCTGATGCTAGCTTGAGTGACCACACCTGTTCTCTGGTGCAAACTAAACCTAACCCACTGATATTAACATTAGTATACAGCATAATTTTACCATCTGTTTCTTATTTCCTCCTGTGGAAGAGGTTCTGCATAGTCTGGGTTTCTATGCAAAGCCCCTTCTAGCCTCTTTCACATTTTGTGATCTAATGTTTTATTAAAACACTCCCTATTGGGGATCAAGAAATAACTCAGCAGTTTTTACTGTGTAGGCGACTTCAACCCTCACAAATCATGCAGCCTTCATTTAGGGAGAGGATAGCCTGAAATAAAACAGAAGAAAACAACTCTGGTTATCACAAGAAATTGCTGAGCACACAGTCATCTGTGGAGAAGTGCTTTGCACATCCTCAGATGTAGACATTTACGTCACATGTTTGCAACTGTTTCCGTAGAAGGCAAAACTTTTGGCTTCTCGCAGATATATGCGATATAAAACAATCCTGTCAAACTCTGACCAGTAAGATGACCAGTGACTATAGAGCTTCGCTTTAAGGAAGAGGCTGGATATCATCTCTCAGATGCATGGCCTGCTGTTACACACTGAAAACGAAACAATCTTAGCAGATTAAACAAAGTTGTTTAGATGACAATGTATAGCCTTAATATCCTTAATATACTGTATATAACCACTGATGTTATCAGCCGGTAAGGCCTAATTGAATCTCAATATTTAGTTCTCACTTTGCTGCTTTGTTAGCATTTTTTTTATTTTTTTTACCAGAAACACAAAATAAAAAACTGGTCATACTCATGTTGCTGTGGGTTTAGTTTGTCTGCTCTCGTCTAAAAACATCGGAGATGAAAATGTGAGACCTTCATTATTCAAAAGGTACAACATTCAGAGACACGGCTTTAATGAGAGTTAATAAAAGCTTCACAGCCACTTTCATTTAAACTTTAATGCATAATATTATTAGTAAATGCTAATAGCATTAGTGAGATTTAAAGTTCAATTTGCTCCCATTTTTTTGTCCTGACTAAATTTCTGATTACATGGAGCTTGAATAGAGTGACGTTTTCATGAATCACTCTGTTGAAGCAACTTGTAGCCTTCCTCATACTAGGGCTGAATTTATTATAATACATTAAATATCAAGATTTTCGATTAACTGAACAAATTGGCAACAAATCTTTAATGAATCTTTCAACTTGCTAAAAGTGATGTTTACTTAATTTATTCTTCTTTTCACAGTGCTTGTGTGTGCACACACACAAGGCTACCAGCACCCAGACAAGTTCTGGTTCCTTTTCTGTTGTGCAAAAACTCGAAGCGCTTCTTCTTGTTGCGTTTGTTGTATCATGCTTCCCATCGATCAGCACACAAGCTGATATTCAAACCATCACTTAACACTTTTTACTTGATAGATCATCTTGTTTCAGACACAAAAACATGCAAAAGTCTGCAAAAAGCCTTTTCTGATCATAAAGCAATCAAACAAGAAAAAACAAGTTATGGTTTGCAGAAATAAATTTTTGCCACTGACTTACACTATGGCTTATTTTCCCTTACAAACACACACACTCATGCACACACTCTCTTAGATGCACACAGGAAACACCTGTCCTGTGTGAGCTCAGTACCACAGAAACTGAGTGACACAGTAACATCTCAATGTGCAGTTTCTCTGCGGAATCGGAGCACAATGTCAGTAACATTTGCCAGTATGTTGCAGATTTCTCTGCTTTTTTCTTGTAAATAAACTGATTTCAGGTTTTAAAAAAAGTGCTGAGGCTGCAGTGGTAACATATTAATTATAGAGGACATGTAAAGTCAGCTCTGGGACAGTTGTGTCCTGGAGCTGGTAGAAAATGTACATATTTTCTACCGTTTCTACATATACATCAAAATGTATATGTTATCAAATTGGAGAAAAACAAAACTAGAACAAATAGTTAACTGGTTTTTTTTTTTACTTTTAAATTTGAAAGAAAAAGCAAAAAAAAAAAAAAAAAAGACAAACAGACTTCATATCGAAAATGTTGTTTTTACTTTAGTTTGTGAAATTTCAAACAAAAGCTTCAGATCAGCAGAATTTCATTCAGTTAAAGAAACAACGAAACACGTTGGAAGCTCAAAGTCTCCCTCAAAACACACTCATTTCACTGTATATTGTCTGAAGATAATCTTTTAAGTTATATAAATATAACTTAAAACAGCAGCAGTACAAACAGGTATTTGCAAGCAAAATTAGCTTAAAACTAAGCTGGCAGAATGGATTGTAGGAGGACCACTAGTTGGCCCTCCTAAGAATGTACAAAGCCTCATCCGTTTCCTTTCTTGGTTTTTCTCTTTGTTCAGCTTATGCGTTTATCTTGCTGCTCAAATTTGGTTAAATTCTAAAAGGCCACATTTAGAAATTGTAGATAATTTGTAAGCATTTCTATTTTATTCTGGAAAAGAATAAAAAATTTATCACATAGTAAAATTAATCCATCAAATATTACTTAAACCCTTTTATTTTTTTCAAAAACAAACAAATGAATAAAATCTGAATCTGAAGACAAAGAATACAAACAAAAGTATTATTTTGAATGATTCTTAGATATTCTGTTTTTGCAAGATGTCTAATAGGATCAGTAAGCTTTTCCTTTGTAGATAATCTGCTGACAGAAGGAAATTAAAAATCTTCTTGTAAATGCTCAACAAATTGCAAGCAGTCTGATTACACTGGAACAACAAATCATTAATTGAGAAAATATCTTCAGAAATATCTGCGTGAACGCGCGCGCGCGTGTGTGTGTGTGTTCATTTTGAATGACAGGACATAATGTCGCTAACTGTGTAACGCAGTCCGGCGGTGTGTGGGGGGGTGTGTGTGTGTGTGTGTGTCGTACAGCTTGTGGTCATGTACACAAGTGGAAGAAGACGTTGGGCATCACATTTCACCTGGAGACATTGTGCAATGTGATATCAAAGAATGTGTGTGTGATGTCCCAGGTCCTGTTCCGCAGCAGCAATTACACGTAGAGAGAGACAGATGCGATCTGCGACTAACAACCAGCCAAGCATTCAGAGCCTCTGACAGGATGTCAGACTTCAGGAACGTTCTGCGGTCTCACCGGTGCAGAACCGAGATCCAAACTGAGTGACGCTCTGGGTCTGGACCCGGCAGGTCTTGGTGACCGCTGTGCTAAATAATTGATCACATTGCGAGAGAGAAGCAAAAAAAAAAAAAATGAGGAGGACAGCAGTGATGGTTTGGATAAGTCTTTTGTTGCAAGGTTAGTTTTGCTGAAGGGTTTATGTTATTATTGATTGCCTTGTTTTTCTCCTTTGTTGTTCTAGATTCAGAAATGAAAAGGCCTCTCTAACATATTTTTTTCTATGTTTTACCTCTTCATGTGTGCTAAGTGTCCCATGGTGCTCAGGGTCATTATGCCCGCAAACTTCTGAATGACCTGATGGAGAACTATTCCAACGCTCTGAGACCTGTGGAGGACACAGACGAGGCCCTCAATGTCTCCCTTCAAATCACGTTGTCACAGATCAAAGACATGGTGAGTACAGAGAAAACTCAAGAAGATGTCATCCACAAACAGAAAACCATATGAGCCCAAAAATTTAAGTATTTGAGCTGGATTATATAGCATTTCAGGATTTTCTCCATTTTTTGAGACAAAACTGTGACTTAGTAAAATGAGTTGTTGCAGACTCTAGTAACTGGAAGATCGCAACTTTGATTACAGTTTCTGTCTGCTGCATGTCCTCAGGCAAGTCACTGAACCTCAGTTTGATTATAAATGTGCAAATGTTCAATAAACATAACAAAAAAGAGAGGGAAAAGTGGCATTACCCTGTGATAATGCAATTTTCACCTTACATTATTAGAAATAGCTATGTCTAATGATACAAATAATTAACTTGGGTGTCATGGATCAATTCTTCCTGTAGGTTATTGTGACAGCTGGACAAAATATTTCATTTCTTGTGCAAGTAAACTCTATTGATAATGTTTCACATCAGTTTGTTGTTTTACTGATAAACATAAGAGCATGTTTAGAAGAAAGATTTTTAATTTTTTGCTTTAATTTTTATTTTGGAAGATAGCAGGTGTACCAGGCCTGTTGCCTAGTGACTGCTGGAGATAGACACCATCGACCATACAGGGATAAACTGGGATGGATGGATGGATGGATGGATGGATGGGTGGATGGATGGATGAAGTCACTAAGAGCCATCAAAATATAATACAATTTTTTATATGAAATAATAATAAAAAAAGACTGAGCAGAATAAATAAATGTTAAACATAGAAACATATGGCTATGGCTACTATAAAATAGCAATTAAAAATCAGACAAAATAAAAATAAAAATAAAAGATTTATATTCTCTTCAGCACATAATTCAAACCCCCTCAAAACTTTAAAGTTGGTAACATCTCTCAAAGGAAACGTAAATATTTTTCTTTGATGATGCGGGTGCATCAAAAGTTTCTTCGTACATTTACGTTTTTGAATAATGTAGAGACTGGAATGTACTAAATGTAAAACTTGATGTGTCTGCAGCGTAGTAGATTGTAGCTATAACATTTATATTTATTGTACTGTTCTTTGTCTGTTGGAAAGCATTTAGTAAATCAGTTTAGGTTGTGGATTATTGTTTGAGTTGTGTTTGCTTTCTAGATTGAAATGTCTTAAGTTGTCTGTTTTTTAATGGAAAAGCCTGTGTTATAGGATGAAAGGAACCAGGTGCTCACCACCTACCTGTGGATAAGGCAGGTCTGGCACGATGCCTACTTGAAGTGGGACAAAGAGGACTACGACGACTTAGAGATGATTAACATCCCCAGTGATTTGGTTTGGAAACCTGACATAGTTCTCTACAACAAGTCCGTAATTTGAAGCAAAAAAGATGAAACAGACGTTAAATAGTGACTAAAATCAGAAAACGCTCATCCATAAATGTGTCCTTTGTTTCCATTCTATTAATGTAGAGCAGATGAGGAATCCTCAGAGTCGCCCAGCACTAATGTGAAGCTTCGTTATAACGGAGAGCTCGTGTGGGACTCTCCGGCCATCACAAAGAGCACATGTGTGGTGGATGTCTCCTACTTCCCCTTTGACTGGCAGTCATGCAATCTCACCTTTGGCTCCTGGACCTACAATGGCAACCAGGTATGTGGAAACAGGACACTCAAAAAGTGGAGGACATTAAAAAAAGGTTCTTGGAGATCAGACAATAGAAATGTAACCGTGAAGCATATTATTACCATTAAATGAACTTTGTCCATTCTGAGAGCACTAAGAAATGGAATAATTTTCCATGCAGGTGGACATCAGTTTGGGCATGGACAGCGGCGACCTGTCCGACTTTGTGGAGAACGTGGAGTGGGAGTGTCATGGCATGCCTGCAGTCAGGAATGTCATGATGTATGGCTGCTGCTCGGACCCGTACACAGAAATCACCTACACTTTGCTCCTTAAGCGCCGCTCCTCCTTCTACATCTTCAACCTGCTCCTGCCCTGCTTCCTCATCTCATTCCTGGCTCCGCTGGGATTCTACTTGCCAGCCGACTCGGGAGAGAAGGTGTCTCTGGGGGTCACCGTGCTGCTGGCGCTCACCGTGTTTCAGCTGCTGGTGGCTGAGAGCATGCCTCCTGCTGAAAGCATGCCCTACATAGGTCTGAACCAGTTTTTATTCATTTTTGCCTGTCTTGAGGTCGACATGTTGCTCATTTGGGAGTTAGTTACAAATGTAGAACTGCCATTTGTAGTTAAAGGAAAATGTAAAATTAGGTAAAAAGGTAATTAGGTGAAAACTAAAGAAAAAAGTTTCCTAAGAATTTTTCCGTTGTTTGTGATTCATTTTTGTTGAGTGCTTCTCTTTAAAGATTCTGCTTTTTTTCACAGGCCATTGGATTTAACGCCAATTAAACCCAACACCATTGGGTTTTACTGCCGCATTTTAGATATGGATTACTAAATTATTTTAGCACCGCTGAAACTAAGAAAAAGTTAGAAAAAGATAAATCTGACACACACTTGTGTTTATACATATTCATATGTACATATTAAGAAACTTATCACAAAGTGAAACACATTAGTTACACACAAATATTTGAAAGCCTTTTTTATGTTGATTTTGATAATTTTCCACATGCAGTTAAAGAAAACATGACATTTAAAATTAGAGTATCACATCAGATCAATAAAAGCACTATATTTTAAAACACAAATGAGTCTATTACCTGCTTAAAGGTTATTTTCAAAGGGTAATTTTAATCTGATTAACAAGACTCAACACTGCTAATTTTTTAAAAATATATTCAGATATTTTTAAATATGACTGTAGATATGCACATGTATATGCTTGCACTCTGATGATATTCCCAAGGCTTTTTAAAGAGGAACAGGAGGACAAATCCTTCGTTGTACTTAATGAACTGTTGCCAAAACCTTTCCATCGTCTCACACAGTCCCAGCTAAAGTTGTCGTTTTACCAAACTCCACAGTGTTTGTTATGGCAGGAAATAGTTTTTCCCAGCAGGTCTCCCAAAGACCCCATTAGATTTTGTTGATTGTTCTAGAGACTTTGACATCTTTGCTGAAGTTCTCTAATGTATACTTTGGAGCTTTCTGTTTTGTTATTCTTTTTAGTATCGATAGTAATGCTAAAATTTAGTTGAAACTGTTGAAACTAATGTAACAATTTTACACTAGCTTGCTTAGAGAGTTTATTAAAATCCTCTTTGTCTGACAAAAGTATTGATATAAATGAGATTCACTGTAGATTTGCAACTACAGTCTTTAACGTCTGGATATTGTGGAGTATTACGCTCCCTAAATATGTAATTTTCTCCACCCTGTTCTGAAGGGAAGTACTACATTGCCACCATGACTATGATCACAGCCTCCACATCCCTCACCATCTTCATCATGAACATCCATTTCTGTGGTGCAGAAGCCAAACCGGTTCCTCAGTGGGCGAAAGTGCTAATCATCGACTACATGTCGAAAATCTTTTTCGTCTATGAAGTGGGGGAGAACTGCACGACACCGGAGAGCGAGAGGACCCCGCTGTACCCGGAGGAACCCATGGGTGATAAGGGTTGTTACTATGATGACAGTTGCCATAACGGCCTCTACCATCATGACGGCGAGCCGTACAGGTACAGCAACAGCAACGGCCAAGCTGTGCATCATCACAACAAGCATCACAAAAGCCATGCGAATGGAAATGCCAACGGTAGATATCACTATTACAACAACCCCAACAACCGTGCTTCCACATTGGAGCGAGGCGAAATGAAACAAGAGCCCACTCAACACTACCACCACATCAGACGGGACCAACTGGACTATCAGGCTCCTCTGCACCTCCGAAACCTTCAGCACCTGAATGGGGCGGTTAAGGAGCAAAATCTCTACGCTTCAGAGAAAATTCAGCTCCCATCTTGCCCCTGCCACTGTCCCTGCTTCCAACATAAACAGGTGACAATTTCTTTTTAAAGGATATCAACACTCTTTATTCGGGGTTTGCTTTAACTCCTCTGTGTTTTTCTTCAAGGTGGTAAAAAACATCCAGTACATTGCCAACTGCTTCCGAGAGCAGAGAGCCACCTGTGCAAAGGTAGCAGAGTGGAAGAAAGTTGCCAAGGTGATGGATAGATTTTTTATGTGGATCTTCTTCGTCATGGTCTTTCTCATGAGCATCCTCATCATTGCCAAGGCGTCCTGACAAAGTCCTCCAGCATTACTGGTCCTCAGTGTTACTACTTTCAACAACGTCAGCATCTTTTAAAACTGTATTGCTCTCAAAAAGACAATGAGTGTGGTTGTAAAGATGAATTTTTCCCTTTCATAATGTTGCTGCACACAGATTTAACCACTTACTTCACCTAAAGCCTCCTCCGGTCCTCTTGGGTAGTTAAAGTCAGGTGTGCTCGCATGTGTCACAACGCACTGGAGCAGTAAGACAATCCTGGCTCTTCCCTCGAACATGCATGGACTCTGCATTATTGACGAGGTAACAGTCAGACATCCAGCTGTAGGCATTGTGTTTCTGACATTAAGCAATCAGATGCTGTTTCCAACTTTGATCTGTGTACAGTCATATCCAATAAATTAGAAGATTATTTAAAAGTCCATTTATTTCAGTTAATTATATTCACTTAGTGAAATATTATTGGCTAAATAAAAGAATGATATTTTTCAAGCCTTTATTTTCTGCTTGCATCTAATGAAAACACAACATTTAAGATTAAAATATATCAGGCCAACAAAAAAGATACTTTTAATACAGAAATGTGGGTTTAATGGAAAGTATGTTTAAGGTTGATATTTTCAAAAGGTAAAACAAGCCCCTTCTGAATGCATTCTCATTTATTTTATTGAATGTGACTGTATTGTCAACTCAACAAACACCGGATTAGCTGTGTGCATGATCAAAAATGGTGGCAAGGTCACTGAGGCAATCTGTTTTTAGTGAAACACCGAACAAAGCAGAAGTATCCATATTTATTGTTTGTTATGAATTTGAAAATTCAGTCTAGCTTTTGATATTTAAAGGTGATACTCAGAAAGAAATAATATATTTTCACCAAGTTCTATCTGAGTTATTACTTTAAATTCAAATCTACCTCCCAGTGCACACACTTTTTATGTTTGGATAAACTCTTTTAAAGGGTTCAATCAAAAATAAAAGTCTGATATTGTTCTATAAAGTGCTGCTTTACTTGTTGTCTTGGGATTCAAGCACATGCCCACAGGATACAAAAATACTGGTGACATTAAAACAATTCCCTCTGTCGTCTTTTCCTTAAAAGGTAACAGTTTCCAAAACTGTGATATTTTCAAGACTGAAACACATTTATGAGACATTCATCTTTCAAGTTTAGAGGTACATGTAGCTGAGTATCACCCACATAGAGATGCATAGCGATCTTGCTTTTTTCTTCTTGGAAATCAAGCAGCAGATGCGAAGGTAATATCTGAGGGCCAACTGCAGTGGTTTTCAAAAGTAGACATGCAATGTCCACTGCAGGGACACTGCATGACCTAAAAATACAAAAAAGCTGTTACTCCAGTGCAATGCCCAAACCACCACAAGGATAAACAGGAGATTAGGGTATTATAATCCAGTTTTGGATGCAGCTGCTGAATCTAGAAGAAGTGGGATGAAATAGACTGAATCCATAGCCAGGATGACATCACTATAAAGAGCCTAAAAACTAGGCTGAAAACCTCCAGGGCATAATTTCCATCTGAAAAGGATTTTAGCAGCCTGTATTCTCTCAGAAGCCTATAAAGAGGCCTAAAATTGGGAAACAATAAAACTTTACAAACTCACTGAAATAAAAAAGAAGCCTGTTTGCTGTATTTTATGGAGTTGGGTTGTCTCATTACCTTGAGAGCTTGTAAAGGGCAGACATGCTACAATTATAATAAAGGATTCAGTTACATTTTTACAGAATATACACACATTCATGGAGGCACATTTATTTAAACAGGATTTTACAAGAAACCAAACTATGTCAAAGGTCAAACATGAATTTACTGGTCTGTTGAGGGAGGAAAACTTCTTGGACAGAAATAAAATCCCAAAATCCCATCAGAATTCAAATAGTTGAATGTAGATTTTATTGTCAAATAAAGGAATTAATATATTTGCAAACACTTGTTGGACTCTCCACATCCCCAGAGAGTGGGGATGTGGAGCTTTAGTGGCTCTTTACCTAATTGTTTAAGTTTCTGCTACAAAAATAATTATGGTCCTACCTCACAAGAAACTTGTAATTTGTATGTTTTAAAATTAACTCCAACAATAAATGAGAGGAACAAAAACAGAACATAATAAAAGAGAATAATAATCCAACGTCAAGACAGAATCATCTTACGTAATGAAAAGCGAATTGCAGCCAGAAAGCACAATCATCTCTAGTGTCGGAGGAATACAAACTTAATATTTTAGGCCCAAGCTGGAGCTCATTATTAGGCCTATAAATAGGCGTCCTCGTTTCAGACTGAATGAACATGCATCTTCTTGCAATCAGTGAAAGTCTCTCTCTATGTCATGTTTTAAAAGATTAAATTCTGGGAATGTCTGAGAATGTATGAGAATGTGAATTATTAAAGATGAAAACCACAAAATTCTCTTATCTGGTTAATAAATGAATGACTTCTTTAACAACCGCCTGTCTAACCACCAAGCATCATAACAAAAAGTGTCAGTAATCACTATCTTAAAAACTTTGTCTCCATCTAGTGGAGACAAATCTGGCTTTGGTTGCCATGCTTTTTAAACGTCTCATTGTCACAATGCATCTACAAACGTTAGCATATTTTATTAACTGTTTCTGTGACAGACATGCAAAAAATAGTGCAGTGGAAAGAAAATTATAAATAGTATTCATTGTTACTTTACAAGTTAAAAAAGGTTAAAAAATGAGGCTTTTGTGGATATTCAGAC
The DNA here is from genome assembly GCA_903067065.1 of Brachyrhaphis terrabensis. Classification (NCBI taxonomy): domain Eukaryota; kingdom Metazoa; phylum Chordata; class Actinopteri; order Cyprinodontiformes; family Poeciliidae; genus Brachyrhaphis; species Brachyrhaphis terrabensis. The sequence goes on from CAEGAG010128585.1 coordinate 71,082, forward strand.
CACTTTTACTTTGATTTGGCCAAAGATTTACTCCTGAAGTCATGCAATTGGTAAGTAGCACCACCTGGTTTTATTGCTTTCTTCTCATTTACAAAACTCTCATTGTGAAAAACATCTTCTTGTCAGCAGTCACTACCTAATATCATGAGTTGAAAGTTATGATCCAGGACTTTAATTAACCCCAATCCTGCACTTCCTGTTGTTGCTTTTTTTCTTGTTATTCTGGTTTCAGCTATTTTAATCATTTTTTTTGTAGCCCTTCAAAACATTTTATGATTAAAAATTGCTTCTTCTTTCTTTTGTCATTGCTATTTTGTGGTAGGAAGTTGCATTAACGTTTATGTTTCTAATATATACAACAACCAGTTTAATTTATGTTCAGGCATTGCACAACAGTGGTATGTGTGCTGATCCTGGGTGTCTGATCCTCCTGTGCATTGATTTCAGTGTTTCCTTCTCAGATGACCAATCAGCTTGCGTTTTTGATAAAGCAATCTATCGATCACACCCGCTAGAATCAGTAGGACTTTGATCACACTCAGCAAACACATGCAAAAAACAAAGCATAACAAAACCAAACCCTATATGTATCGACCAGACGTTTGCTGGACTGTGACTTCTTGCTGTTTTGTGTGTTCTCAGAAACTTGCTGTGTTGGGTGTTTTGGAGACAGACTATTGAGCCACATAATCTCCAGATTGATTCCAAAAACGCTGCTGATGATGATGGGCATAGTTCACAGTGACTTTCACATGACATTAGGATAAGATACACCCACAGTGACGGCACCTAAATGTCTGCGGAGAATTTTTCTGTCCTCAGTTTGTGGATGAAAATGATCAGGAGCGACATGACGTCTCTCACTAAACAGTTTTCCATCAGCGCTGCTGGTAAGATATACTTTTCTTTCTCTTTTTCTTAATCTGAAAACTCTGTTGAACTCTATTCTTTTTGTCTCACAAGGCAAGAAGTCAAGTCCTTCTTCCACAACCATCAGAATGGTTTTACTGGGGAGGACAGGAAGTGGCAAAAGCTCCACTGCTAACTCCATCGTTGGTCGGAAGGTCTTGGACTTAAAGCTCAGCAGTCCCTCAATCGGCCAGCGCTGCCACAGGGCCAACGGAGAGTTTCGTGGGCGACAGCTGCTGATTTTAGACACTCCTGGTGTGCTGGACACTCATCAGACTCAGCAGGAAGTCCAGCGGGAGCTGAGGAGGAGCGTCAGCCTCCTCTTCCCCGGACCTCATGCTTTCCTGATAGTTATTCAGATAGGAAGATTCGGTCAGGAGGAGAAAGAGGCAGTGCGACACATCACGGAGGCAATGGGCTCCCACGCTTTGAACTTCTCTGTGGTGGTTTTCACCCACGGAGACCGTCTGGAGGAGGGGATGTCGGTGAAGCATTACCTGATAGATCAGTCTAGTGACCTGGCTGAGCTGGTGGCTGCATGCGGGGGCAGGTACTGTGTATTCAATAACCAGAACCTTGGCAACAAGGAGCAGGTCAGCGAGCTGATGATGTTGGTGGACAGCATGATGCTGAATAACGGAGAGAGTTACTACAACAGCAGAATGCTTCAGAAAGCAGAAGAAGATCTGGCTTATCAGCTGGAAGAAGAGAAGAAGGTGCTCACTGAAAAGAATGAGCTGCAGAAACAGAAGCAGGAGAATGCCCTGAAGGAGTGGTACGAGAAAGAGCTGGAGATGGTTCAACAGAAAACCAAGAAGGAGTTGGAAGAGCTGAGAACAAAACTGGAGCTGGAGAAAGAGAAGGAGGAGAAGCAGGCGAAAGAACGGGAGAAGGCCCTCAGGGAGGAGATTGAGAAGAAGAAGTTGCAAGAGATCGCAAGACTGACAGACATGGAGAAGAAGAGGAGGGAAGATATTCAGGAGAGGCTCAATCAAGTAACCAAAATGTTGGAGGAGCAAGTTGAGAGGGAGAAGAAGATGAGACGATCCATGGAGGAGAAGATCCAGAAGGATAGAGCAGTACATGAAAGGAAAGAGAGGGAGAGAGAGCTTCAGCAGATCCAGATGGAGCAGGCGCTCAGACAGCGAGAGGAGATGACGAGAGACGCCCTGGAGGGAGAGCTGGACAACCTCTGCCAGAGGCTGGAGGAGCTGACCAGGAAGGAGGAGGAGAGGAAAAGGCAGTTGCAGGATCTTCTCAGACAAGAGCGGCAGGAGAGTCAGAAGGAACTGGACCTGCAGATGGAGCAGCTGAGGGTGGAGAAACGCCGAACCGAGGCCTTTAAACGGGAGCTAAAGTTCCTGAAGATCAAGATCGAGCAGCAGAAAGAGTGTGAAGAACGCTTGAAAAAACTCCTGGATGAGAATCTGCTGAAGGAGAGGGAAAAATGCAACAAGGAAATCTCCTCTCTGAAGAGGCTGTGTGGCCAAAAGTGTAGCGAGATGCTAGAGAATAGTTCTGCAGAGAGCCCTCGCAGAGCATCCGGTCTGGTCGGATACGTGCAGGAGATGGGACTGCTGGGTCTGAACGCAGCTCTGGAGAAGGTCGGAACTCCGTGCTGCATTCAATAACTGCTTACAGCTATGTTAATGTCAATGCTTGCATGTGCAGTTTGCTGTGATGGTAAAATGTACGGGGTGAAAAATCAGCTGCCAGACTTTTTGCAGATCAAGAGACTGATTAAAGAAAATGGCTCACACTCGGTCAGATTGGATGGGAGGTGTCTGTGATCATCAGTCTTTGTTGCTAAATATCCTCAGATTTGGTTCTTGACTTTGTCTAGGCTCTTCTAATGTGCCTACACTGTGATCTAAACCAACCCACTGTGGCCTTGAACATGTTAAAATTATCCCATGTTTTTCTTCACATACACTCTGACCAGCTTCCTTGTGTCTACAAGAGAAACGATACCCGTCAGCATGATGGTTCCACCACCATGTTTCACCATAGGGACTGTGAGCCGAGTGTGATCTGCACTCTTCCACCACATGTAGTGAGTTTTGCTTAAGTTTAATTTTATTTTGGGGTATCAGAATAAAGGGGGCACAGTACAAATGCAGGCCCATTTTTTCTTGGTCTCCCACAAACGTTCTAATAAAATACATCAAAGTGTAAATGAGAAAAAAGATGAAGCACAAAAAGCTTAAGGCATATTAATACTTTTCAAGACTCAGCTAACTTCCTGTATTTGACAGAACCATTTACCCAGAGTGAGGAAGATGACTACCCACGTGAGAGTAATTTCATTCCAACAAATGGATGTGATTCCTGTGTGCGTCCTAAATCAGCAAATGCACAAACTCTCAGAAATGATGGAGATAATCTGATTATGAACTCCCCGCCCTCGGCTGTGTGCTGTGCTCTCTGTGTCCATCATTTAAATCTGTACTCAAACCAAACCCTGTTGCTATTATTTAAAGAACACGCATCTCCCCAGGGCTGATACTCTGTTTTTTTTTTTTTTTCACACAAACTGTAGGCATTACTGCCTGTTTATTCTAGGAACAATAAAATCAGCTTTAATCTTCACTGCATCCCCAGATATGTTTTAATGTCTGAAAATGTGTTTGTGTTTAAGTACACTTGATGGGGTGATCCTGTGGGTACAGGCTGGAAGTGTGATACTCAGACAGTGTGTCATATTCCCTCCAGTAATAAAACACATAGAGTGTATGGGTTTTTCTCTGTGCAGCGCATCAGACAAACAAGAAAATAAAGAAAATGTTGCACATTTTGATGGTTTTCCTTGCAGCAGTTGTTCCACAAAACCTCACATTTAAATTATTACCTATTTTTTTTTAACAATATTTTCCAATTTTGTAACTTACTCCATCATTGTGCTTTGGAGACAAGATGAACACTCTGCCAAATCAAATGTACTTTATTATTTACATTTGGTCATCTTCAATGTTTATCGCTAAAATAAACTGTTTCATCAATAATTTGATATTACAGGTTTACATTATATTCTTCAACATGAAGCATTTACATGAATGATCATATAAATTTTAATTGCAGAGATTACAAGCTAATAAAACAGCAGCTTTATAGAAATATGCAGTCTGAACTATCCGAGGAATAAACTGTTGTGATGTGTTTTTTATTCTTTGCCATCTTTTTCATAAATCAGCAGCAAAAGGAGAAGTTTTGATTTGAAAATGAGTGGGAAAATATACATAGCAGTTATTTCTTTCATTGCTAAAATAGCTCACTGACTTCCTGTCTCATGTGACCACCTTCTCAGAGCCGTTTGGGCAGTCAGCTGGTTGTGCCTGGCTATCCCCTGTAGATCTGCCGTGCGCTCACAACAGCAGCAGCAGCAGCAGGAGCAGCACAGATTAGTCTGGACTCAGCATGCTGCGCCATTCCCACTGTAACTGCGTGCGGCTTTTAACCTATTAATATAGGTCTTGCAGTTTGCCATGCGGTCCGTTTTGGCTCTGGACAATGAATAACACCACCGGCTTGGCGCTGGTTGGAGCGGGCAGCCGGGAAGACCCGCCGGCGCACAGAGCTCTCACTGGATGCGTCCTGGTGCTGCTCATCATTTGGACGCTTGTGGGCAACATGACCGTGTGCGCGGCCGTGTATCGCTACCGCCACCTGCGCGCCAAGGTGACCAACATCTTCATCGTGTCCCTGGCTCTGTCGGATCTCCTGGTCGCGGTGCTGGTGATGCCGTGGAAAGCCGCGGCTGAAGTGGCCGGCTTCTGGCCGTTTGGCGGCTTCTGCAAGACATGGCTGGCCTGCGACATCATGTGCTCCACGGCCTCCATCCTCAACCTGTGCGTGATCAGCGTGGACCGATACTGGGCAATCTCCAGCCCGTTTTGCTACGAGCGGAGCATGAACAAGAGGGTGGCCTTCGTGATGATCGGGGTGACGTGGACAGTGTCCGTTGTGATCTCCTTTGTTCCCGTGCAGCTGGACTGGCACCGGGCGGAAATCAGTGACCCCGGCGGGCGCGTGATTCCACGCCTGGAGAGCACCGAGGGGAGCTGTGACTCCAGTCTGAGCCGCACTTACGCAATCTCTTCCTCCCTTATCAGCTTCTACATCCCCGTTGTGATCATGATCGTCACCTACACCCGGATTTACCGGATTGCCCAGACGCAGATTCGGGTAATATCTTCCTTGGAGCGCGCGGCGGAGCACGCCCAGAGCTGCCGGTCTCACGTGCCCGAGCTGTTCCCGCACATGTGCACAGACATCGGTGCCAGCTCCTACCAGTCCCGCATCAGCATCCACCCTGATTCCCAGTGCCCCAATCAGTCACACCGGGATCTCAGAGTCTCCATCAGGAAAGAGACCAAAGTGCTGAAGACTCTGAGCATCATAATGGGAGTTTTCGTTTGCTGCTGGCTGCCCTTCTTCATCCTGAACTGCGCTCTGCCCTTCTGCCCCGGACCAGGGGCCCCTGGAGCCCACCGCGGCCCCTGCTGTGTCAGCGAGAAAACCTTCGATGTGTTCGTGTGGATCGGGTGGAGTAACTCCTCCCTAAACCCGGTTATTTATGCGTTCAACGCGGACTTTAGAGACGCCTTCCTTCGCCTGTTGCGCTGCCGCGGAGGAGGCTTTCTGTCGGCGGTGAGTACAGCGGTGGAGACCATGCTGGCGAACAACGAGGCCGGGCAGCAGAGGCGGGACAGCACCCTGAAGGCAAAGTTGAGCGTGTCCACGAACACGCGGGGGAGTCAGGACAGCGGAAACACCACGGTGGCCGTGTTTTATCACGGGGGGGCCACGATGGAACAAGGGACGGACACTGAGGAAAGATATGACAAAGACCGACTGACACAGATACCCAGATAATTTTAAAATTTTCAGTCACGCTGATCTTCTTTTAGTCTGTTTTTAGTCGACATGAAATCATTTTGACCATCAAATAAGTTCTTTAAGGAAATGAAAATCACTTATTTTCACTTGATAGCCTAGAAATATGGGGGACTAAAAGTGTTATAATTCAAATAACCAAAAATAAGTAGTTGTAATTTAATGGGTTATCCTTAACTAATTAAAACTGGAAACAAACACGTGAATAACTATCCTAACACTTTTATGCATGAGTTGTGATAATCATGCAAAAAAAATGCATTTTTTTTGGTTTTCAATCTATTTTTGACACTTTTATTTAAAGAAATATGGCGGCTAAACCAGTGCAGCAACACACTTTTACATTTTCTAACATTGTTCACTTTTATGAGAAAAAGAAACGAACCCTAGCCCACATGTTTCCCATTTATCCATCTTCTTCAGAAAAAAAACTTGTGAAAATACACAGTGAAACTAAACATAAAGCAAAGGAGAGCCATCTATGAACTCAGTGAAATGCAAACTCAAGCAAAAATATGTCAATATAAAAAAGGAATACTAAAACAAAGCCCCTACATTGGTATAACTTATTTCTGAGCTTGCAGGATGAAAATCCTCAGCATGTTCAGCATTGTTTTAAAAGCTACTAGTAACAATCCAATAAAAATATTATTTTCATGATTGCTGAATTAGTTACTGGTGTGACTTTTTCCAAATAACAAAATAGCCATAGTAATTGCCAAACTTTTAGGTTAAATATAATAAAGGATTCATTATGTCCAAATTAATGGATATATGAACTCAATAGGTTCAGACTGCCAACCGGGTTTTTTCGAACTTATCTCGGTTGGCCAGCAACCGAGATAAGAATTTACAGAGACAGCAGAACAAAACAAAAATGATCCAACAAGTAAAGAAAACAAAAGAAAGACTTGAATAACTGTGACCTACATTCACAAGACGATTAGTTATTACAATGTGTCATCAATAAAAATATATTTACAAAAAGCTGTTCAAAAAAAGCTATTAAGATTAGTTTTATGATGGTTCCGTTAATTATTTTAACGTCGTGTCCAGCAGTAATTTATTTTATTTGTCAGCTTTGGCCATCAAAGACCAACAGTGCTCCATTCAATAACCCCTTTGAAATGCTCATATTCTGTGGACAGATCTACAAAATGGAGGATTGAAGTTGACCCACCATTATTTCACCTCTAATTCACCTCAGGAGGTTGCAATAAACCTGTAACTATTATGAGTTGTTAGGGATAACATGAGGCTACAAAGCAAGCATAGTGAGTGTACACAGAACTCAGACATTGCATCATTCTCCAAGGCCCGTTTAATCTGAGAAATATGTTGATCAGCAGGGTCTGACGCAGATAACAACAGGCCGAGGATGGTACGCAACAAATTTAGTTTTATTCAGAGCAGTAAACATATTTTGACAGCATCCATCACATTGGTGACACAGAGCTCAGCCCTGGGGAAACCCCGTAAAAGAAAACCTTTGCTGATGAAGACCGTTCGTCATAAGCCACCCCCTCTTGATTCCACAGTCCCAGCTGCATGATCTGAATGCTCACAAAGCCTGTGATCCGAGCGTTATGAGGTGAAAGGACGAAGTGACCTGTGGGGCGTTTGTGGCTTGTCGTTTATAATGAGACAACAATGCGAGAAGAGGCTAACATCATTTGTTTTAGATTGGCTTGCTGTGCAGGTTAAACCAATCAGGTTTCTCTGAGCATTCAGACACTGTAACCATGAAGCAGTTAAATGAATAATGAATGAATAATGACATGTTACTTTAATAGATAAATACTTCAGATTATGAATAATGGATTTCACATTATTTTATTAGCCATTCAATACGTAATGCTTTGAAGTAACTACAAATTATTGTATTCCCCAAATTGCAGTATTTTCCGTTTATAACATAAATATTCACCTAATCAGTTAATCATTTATTACATCGCCACACTTTTGACCATGATGTAATTTCATAAATAGGCCGAGGTATTTCTGTTCTGTGATCTTCATATTTGGACTGGGGTTTTCAAAAGCATTTATTTAAGTGACATTTGGTGGCCAAGCAGGACCAGATGCTCATACTGGATCATTGTCCTAAAGTTCATGTTCTTCTTATCCATGATGTTTTCCAGTATCACTGCTCAGAAACTGGAAATACTGTCCACTTAAATTTTTTGTTCAGCCATGAAGAGTAATGGTTCAGAAAGAGAAAGATAATAAGCTTAACTCGCACAGACAGCCATTAAGGACTTGTTATATTTCCACCAGTTTAATCCATCAGGTGTCACATTCATTTGATTAATGATTTAATGATTAATCAAATGATTAATCATTAAATTAATCGTGAAGAAAAAACTTTAAGCTCCTTTGCTTAGTCTGGAAATCTGACATCTTAAAGTTTATGTTTTAAAACTGCCGTCATTTTTAATTCTGGACACAGTCACACTGTATATGGTTTCTTGACATTTTTATATATTTTGGACTTTCATTTGTAGGTAATGTGTGCATTTTTTTCTCCAGGCATTTTTATGGATGAATAGTACAATGTATAAATTAGCAGTTTTCTAAGCTACTTTATTATTTAAGTTATTTCCCTTTAAGATGGGGGTTGGTAATTCTGGTCTTTCTGGGTCAATGTTATTCATGTCTTCAGGTATTTGATTGCTTGAACACACAAATAAAAAAAGCTTTTGCCAGCTCCTGCTGTAATGCCACTTCAGGTGTTTGATTCCCTGAAATCCCCTGCTCCCCTCCTGGAAGAACTGACATCCCTCCAGTTCTTCCAGCAGGTGCTAAAACAATCTGATAATAGTGTGAATACAGATTTAAGGTTCCAGTTGATTTTGTCCACATCCTCTCTCATCACATTGGTGTAGGTGGATTAGTGAGTGAAGTGATTATCTGGCTGTTTGATCCCCATCTCTTAAAACCCCACACTGTTCCTGACACAGTTCTGTGAAAAAGTATTGATATATCTTGAACATCAAATTTAGGACATTTAAAGGTTAAGTGTATTTTGTTGTGACTTTATGTGAACAAGACATAGTGCTGTGTGCCAGTCTCAAGTCTTTTGCAGCCTTTAGCAGGTTTTCCTCCAGGATTGCACCAATCAACTCTGACCACTTCCCCTGTCTCTGCTCAGAGGACTCTATTTCAATGTTTGTCTGATTTCTCAAGTTTCTGTATTTTATTGAGGCCTAGCACAACGCACGCCACAGTGCTCAGACAGTTATTAAGATAAATATTTGAAATCTGTGTAAATATTATGGCTGCAATTAACAATTATTTAGTAATCAATAATTCTATTGATTGTTCTGATGGCCAATTGATTAATATGATAAAACAGATGGTCCATCCTGCAGATTTTTTATTTAACCACTTAAGCCTTTTTATACAATAGCAGAAATATTCAAAATGCAAATAAACAAAAAACCCAATAGTTTTTACAAAATAAGAAAATAAACATTTGATTGCCTAAAATGCAACAACATAACATTTCTTTAGTAAATCTGAACTGGGTGAAGCTAAAACACTTGAGGGATTTTAGCTAAAACATATTTACAGACAAAGGTGATTTCGCCTTAAATTCAAATGTATATATTTTTGGTACAGTTTGGCCTCATTACTGCTACAAATATCTAGTTTTTTTTAAAAGTAAATGGCCTCTTTTGAATCTGAATAATCCAGTTAACGATTACTTTATTACTAAATTAGTTCAAAATTTTTTCAGTGATCAGTTAAACAAGATAAATTGTTGAATTAATTGTTTCAGCCCTAGTAAACTTCTGTCCACTTTATGGTCCTGCATTGCGTTTTGTTGCTCTGTTGTATAGCATTTCAATAAACTACAAAGATGTTTGTTCACTAAATGCAAAAATGTTCAAGTTGTATGAACATTTTTGAATTTGCAACGCACAATATTCAGAGAGGAATATGTAAGTTCCTGTGGAGTGTGATGTGTTTTGTAAAAGTTGCTGAATATATGATTAAATAAGTGAGAAAACATTGTAAAGTGCTTTCAAAATAAAATAAGGTTGAAAGAGAAGCATAGACCACTGACTATAATGATTAAGCATCAAAGTTTGTAAGAATTTGGAAAGATACTGATTTAAAATTAGTTATGTATTGCAGTTCCGTGCAAGTTCAGTTATTTGGATGTACTTGAATGTTATTGTTGAGATTTTATCTATAAAACACTTTTATGCTCAGACCTCAGAGATGACTGGGGCTCAGTGGGTGGAGTAGTTGTTTTGAAATTGGACAAATGTGGGTTTAAGTCCATGCTTATAACTGGTACCAGGGCAACTCAACCTCTACTGATCCTCATATTGGTGCATGAATGTTTGTGAGTAGGAATGACTGAATGGGGTGTCATTATAAACAGTTTTGAGCGATCAGTGTGACCAGAAAAGAGCAAAAAAAAAAAAATCTGTCCATTTAGCTTTCCCAGCAGAACATTGCTGTATTGCTCATGCCATCTACTCATGAGCTTTTTAGTAGCTTGTGTTCACCGGTGAATTAAAGCTTACCTTTGCATTCCCGTCCCACTCATGCAGCAGGACGCATTACAGGTCCTTTCTTTTTCTGAATCTGTAGAAATGGGATTATATAAGTGACTCACATGGGCACCCATCTGTTGAGCCGTTTGGTAGCTGCGCTGTGCACTCTGTTTACCCTCCTCCTATATCCTGAGAGAAACCGGCATGAATAATTTGTACCTTAAGGTTGTTCCTGTGGAAGCTGTCCTGACCAGTGAGAACATAGAAGCTTTTACGCTGACAACACTCAAAAACACAAGAAGTGATGCCACTAAGAGGTTTCTGCTAAGAAGTGGAGCGAAGAAGTGCAGCTCTCTCAGGCTGCCCACAGATCAACTTTCTACTAATTAACAAAGGTTAATTTTTCTTTGTTAGACCAAACATGCAGTCAAAAAAGTGAATTTCCTGACCAAGCAAAAAGAGTTGTGTCTGCTTACGCATTGAGAAACAGCAATTCCTCGGATCTTTCAAAACAGAGATCAATTTTTACAGGTTTTATTGATAAGAGGGTATTTTGTAAATTTCTCATAGACATTATTCAGTGCTATGGTCCTTCAAAATAAAATTTGACTATTTCATGATTGAAATCATAAAAGTTAGTTTAAAATTGCCTTTGGCTTAAATGAGCGTTGATGTATTTTGGGTCACAGTTGGGCAGGTTTTATTTTTCTGAAACGTGTTCAAGGTTTTCCCCCAGAAAACTTAATAAGTTCAATGCTCGTGTCGGTAAGGCAGTCATCCAGCTGCCTGCCATGTTTTTGAGGTAAAACATGTTCACAGTTGACAGAAAATTTGAAAATATCACTTGATAATTATGCATTATTGGAAGACTGAAAGATTAATGCCTAAACACCAAATATATAAATCTTTAAAAAGGGCAATTATTAAAAAACCCCTCAAATAAATAAACAATGGGGGCACAAGTAAAGCCTGGTGGTCCGCCAGGGTTATAATACACTGAGGGAAACCCTGGTGTTAGTATTGAGAAGACAATGACTAAACAGAGCAATGGAAATGATGGCACCATGTGGCAACCATCATCACAATTTCATTAGGATTTCTGTTTAACTTTCTTCCTATTTCAACTGTTGCAGCAACAATTAGTTGGGAGATCTGAAGTCCATTTTTTATAAAGAGAGGTATTTCTGCCAGGCACTGGGGATTATGATTTTTTTGTTCTGTGTAATAGAGGAGTGAGAAAAAAATTGTGCACTAATGTTGAGCACATCTATTCACGTGGCTTTCACTGTGTAATGGGCCTGTAACCTACATCCTTCAGCTGCAGGCATTCATTGTGTGTAAGAATGGTCACCATACCAAAGAGGATTAGTTTTTAAAAAAAGGGTCAAATACAATTTAAAAGTGTGCAGATGTTGCATGTAGGTTACCTAGAGGCAACATCCTTACAGAAAGGAAGCATCTACTATCAAAATAGTACTGTGCAAATAAAAATGGAAATAATGATGAGTAATGGCTTAAACTAAAAACATATTTCTATTGTTACAACCTAGTTAAAGACAGCACTTATGTCAATTCATTTCTTCATAAAAAAATCTTACTAAGCCTGTCTTAAGAAGCTCCTGGAAGTTGTTATATGGGTGATCTGAGATTTATTAAAGGTCTCATGTGTTTCAGACACAGCACAGAGAGGAAATGGTTTACTTATCTGTGTATTTAAATTAATAAATATTTAGTCCATTCATTCCAACCGCACAAACAAATTCATAGTCAATTACATTACAATTTCTATTGATTGTATGACGTTGACTTTGCACCAGTCCCTTATTCTGAGCCTGATACAAGTAGCATCAGTGAAGTTATAATGACTTCATTGTGACTATATAATAAGAAAACCTCTGTTAAGTTTTGTGATTCTCTAAATAAAGGATACAGTCAAAAATACTTTCATAGAATTTTTTTCTATCTACAGAGAGCTGGAAAAAATATAAAAGGATCAGGAGGGGCTTACAACACTTTATTGGTTTTAAGATTAGGGTTTCTGCATGGTCCAGCTGGGTGCTGCTGGCTGTCGGCTCTCATTTCTACTGCTGCCTGAGGAAGCTGAATTATTAGTGCGAGGCATCAGAAAGCCTGCGATCCCACTCTAACAGTGTCCTTCTACCTTACTAAAAATAGCCGACACAGGAACACACTCGGAGGGAAAGAGCAGAGTTTGTGAACCATGGATAGTACATTCAAGTGGGAAGTGGCAGCGGCTGTCAGACTTTCATTCACTCAAGTTGAACAAAACAGTTCTGGCTGATAAAGAAGCACCAGAATTATGAGCAAAAATACTTCAGAAAAAGTGTATGGCATAATATTAATGAAACAATACAGAACACACAACATGAGTAAATGTGTAAACTCAAAATTTACCATCACAGTCACTGATGTTGGCATTTAGACTATAATATTCTCTCAGTTGGAGAAAATTGATTCCCGCTTCTTGATTAATGACCAATGGCAGGTCTGTCATCTGAACAGGTGGCCTAATGATTTCTACTTTTTCCACTGAGACACGTCACAACAAATATTTTGGTTCTGACTGTTTTTAATGTCAAATCGACTTTACAGAAGTATACATCACCTTGACATGGTCATAAAATTTATTATTATTGGGCTTTTTATTAACTATTTAAAAAAGTACAATTATTTATTGGTGGAATCATCATATAACAACTAAAACTTAATGCTAGCAGGCTTGTACTACGTTTCTGAAATGACCCTGAGCTCAAACCTACCATTAGAATAAGTGGACCGTTTGTAAAAGCCAGATTGATACCAGAAAACCAACAAATTTAAATGAACTCTACATTTCTGGTGAGTAGACTTTAGAAATATAATCAAGGTTTTACAATATGGGGCATTTAGCCCCATATTGTAAAGGTTGTAAGTAGAGGCTACATCTGTATGATTTTAAAAACTGATTGCAGTTGTTTGTGATATAATCCTTTATATTTGGAGGAAGGTATTATGAAAAGCTCCAAACTATTATGGTTTTCTTGCAGCATGATCATAAGACTATGATCATATTCACTGAACAGTAAAAAACCCACAATGGACAGTGACACAGCAGGGAAAGTTAATACTGATGTTATTTTACTCATCACATTACTCAGTCAACCTGTGTATTCTGTCATCAATAAGCTTTACTAACAGACCACGACACTTTATCTAACATGATCAGTGATGAAGGCGCTTGGGTTCAGGTCAGCAGGGTGCCAGTACTGCTGTGCAGATGTGTGGATATGGCCGCTGGTCCCACAGAAACACCTCTGGAGCAGCAGGGTGTCCTACTTCTACATTTCTGCTTACTTCAAAGACAAGTCACAAGAAGGCCTGGGTGGTGAGTTCCCAACTTGTACTTATTGAGGGATTATACAGAAAGCTTGCAGACAAGTGAGGACCACACCACACGTTGTGACGAGGGATTAGGGAATCAATGTCACTGTTAGCCATTTGGATGCAAGAAACACAAGCTTATGATTATTTCATCTGACTTGAGGACAAACTGGCTTTTTCTGTAGTTTTCTTTTCTTTTTTTATTTTACATTTTTTGATCTAGCAGCTGGTTTTAGTTATTTTTCATCCTTTTCATTTCATTTTATTTTCTTTCTTACCATCATGGTTAACTTACTCTACATTTTGATAATTCTGAATCTTTTTATAGCTGTTCTGAGTGTGTGGTTATTTTGTGTCTTGTCTTCGTCTGTCATATATTAATTTATTTGAAATATTCTCATGTCTTCATTGATTTCTTTTAAACTAGTTAAGCTGACATTCTTTTGAGGCGGCTGTTTCTGTCTCATTTTTTGTCTTTTTTGTTGTTTATTTAACAACATTATTTGGCTAACTTTGAAGATGTGAATTCTTGGCAATTGCTCCACTAATTAAAATAATTATATTATGCAATACTCAGAAAGTTTTTCAAAAGATAAATACACAAAGAAAAACTTTTTTCAAATACATTTTTAGAGCCTTTTGGAGTTCAGTTCCTAAAATACCTTCATACAAGCATATGTTTCACCTCCTGGTGTTTGTTGACCTCTGCTGGTGGCTCAAAACATCCTGATGAACATGAACACAGCTTGAAAGACTTAACATTTTCTATTGAATAAAAGCCAGGAATGGATCCCTTTCTAAAACCATCTCTGCACCCAGAACACAAGTTTATAAATGATGATTCTTGGAAAAGAGAATGTTCTAGAAACAGGGTATGATTTTGATTTTCTGGTTAGTTACGCCATCTAAAACAATAACATTGTTATGAACATTGGAAAATGTAAATATCAGGTTTTATGAAGTGCTAAGAAAAATACAAACTTCTATTTTATAAATAGGTCAATGCACCTCCTCCCCAGTATTGTTTTCAGAGTGGATATTTTGTAAAACCACCTTTTAATGAGATTACATCTGCAGGTCTTTTTTGCCTCTACTAGTTATGCAGAGCAACTGATGCATTTTCTCCATACCTCCCCAGCTATGGAAACTTTTGATTGCTGCTCTAATTAATGCTCTTCTTGACCAGCCTGTGAGAAAAGCCCGGTCTTGGTGTTCTTGCCATGGACTTTACTTTTATTGCATAATGGGTTGAACAGTGTTTTGAGATCAGCACAGCTTGTCATTGTCATGTTTGGGGTTAGTTTTTGGACCCATTTAAAGAAACCTCTCAGAGACCAAATTAAGGTTTTGGCATTTATTAAGTAAATAATGGAGGTGCGACTTGGGCAAGGTCAGTTCATCTGAGGGAAAATGGAGGTGATGTTCTGAGAATGAGTGGAGCTGGTTTACCAAGTTAAGGAGAGGTGGCACAGAAAGGAGGGATCCCATTGGATTGGTGTAAGTGTAATTGATGGTACCATCAGGGATCAGCGCTCAGATTTTTATGACATTGCATTGTAGATTGCTCTTGGGCGTTAGAGCAAACAGCTGCCTCAGGCACACTCACTCACTGGAAGCAGAGGTCACACCCAGCACACACACTTCAAACCATGAAACTAAGATTGCTTTATATGGCGAGATTATAAATTATAATTTATAATCTAATAAACATCTCAACAACTTTATCAGTGACATATTTTTTTGTTCCTTGACCTTTATGATGGTGTTTTTTAACTCATGTTCTCAACAGACATCAGACGTTCATAGGACAGCTGCGTTGTATTGCTATTAAAAAGTGGGGCACTTTAAGTAGGTGAATTTTATAGGAAGTTGGTGGCATTCAGTTTTTATCAGGAATATCAAAGAAAAGGGGGCTAAATATCATATTTTGATGTATTTCTTAAATTAAAATCCAATTATCAATTCATTTTCTTTCCCGTTCACGTTTAGGTACAACTTGTGGTCAAGTGTTTTTACTTATTATGGGTTGATAATAAGGGGAATGGGGAAACATTATCTACACTGTTGCAGCATAGCCCCAAAGCTCCAGTGAACTTAAATACATATTAACTTAATCATACATATCACATTCTGCAGACATTATGCATGCATGGACCTGTTAATTATAATATCGGCCATGGAGAAAATAGGGGCATAATGTATATCTACGCATACAACACAAGTATTGTACATGCAGCCACCACTACACAACCTGACACATGACCAATTTGCTCACAGAACATTTGTAATACATCCATAATCTGATATTTTGGATTAGAAGTGCTCAGTGTTAATCTTCTGCCACAATACTTTTTAATGTTTTGATATGAACAGAGCTTCAAATTTGTTTATGTATATCCGTTGGGCCATGTACAGCTTCTTCCATAGCTATACATGTCTATGGAATTGTACAAATTGTCATACAATTCATAAACCAATTTTTCAATTGCAAAACAATTTACCTTAGGGATTTTGCAATTTAACAATATGGTCCTTTTTGCTGTAAGACATGCAAGATTGGCTAATTTATAATCATTTTGTGTTTGAAATTCAGCAGCTCTATTGCTTAACAAACATATGGCTGGACAAACAATAAGATTTATACTAAGCATAATAGAAACAGCTTTAACAATTTGATTCCAGAAAAGTTTCACATCTGGACAATACTACGACATATGGAGTAATGTCCCCTTTTGCCCACATCCATTCCAGCAAAGCTCTGAGGAGCTACGGCCAACTTGTTTGAGGTTGGGTGGAGTTACATATGCATGGTGGAGAATCTAACAGATTTAGATATTTTTGTGATGTTTCTCCATATTTGTTTCCAATCTATGGGATTTTGATGTACTAGGTCATGTTTCCAATGGGATTGAGGTTTACTGTTTGGTTTTTTTTCTTTTTTGAATTTTATATTGACCTCTAACAGATCACATTTCAAGAGGGAGATACAGTTTAGCATGTTCCAACACAATAAGCCACTGGTAACACAATCATTCAGTTATAGACAGTGATATTAATGTATGATAAGCAGTAGAAATACTGTATCTTGAAACTAGTTAGACACTGGGTCAAAGCAAGATAAGACCTCTGACAGAATTAGGACACTGTTGTCTCCAGGAAGTCAGAGGATTTAATGAGGTCATTAACAAAAGCTCATTACTCAAAGTACAAAGATTAGCTTACATATATATATGGAGTCATAAATGTGTGACCATTAACCAACTATATATGGTTACTAGTATATAGTTGAGAGGTACGACTAACAACAATCTGAGGAATACGTTTCAGTTGTTTTGTAGCTAACGCGCATAAGGAAACAGGTATAAATCTTTATTTTTTATTTTTAAGCCTTGTTGAGAAAAAGTTATGCATTGTTTTCATTTTAATGGTTAAAATTAAATGGTGGTTGTTTCACAAACTTTAAATCATTCTATTTTGCAGACATGCTTAACCATACACTCTTATTTTTGGGGATTTTTCTGATCTTGGAGCATGGATTGCCTATAGATGTCTTTCCACAAGAAGGTAAAGTGTGGCTCATGAGAATAAACATTTCCTCAAACATTTATTTCCTTTACATCTTTTAAAATCTGACTTTATTTTCAGTAACTGAAGTAACTGAGCTCCCTGGAGGTATAATGGAAGACACAGAGAAACTCACCAGGACAAACTTTGAACAGCTGCAGAGAATGAGCGACAGATTCAAATACATTGCTCAGAGCTGTAAAGAAATCCTGGATAATCACAGTGAACGAGAAGGTAGGAATGCTTGGCTTGTTGAAGTATATTGCTGTTCAAGCCTAAACATTTTTACATTTATTTAATTTAAAATGTAATAACTTCCAGAGCATGTTTAGAATAAACAGCCAGCAATAAGAAAATCAAATTATGAGTCACTGGATCTAATTTGGTGTCATGTTTCCAGATGGGATATACTACTTGACCACAGCTAATGGGATGAAGTATCAGACTTTCTGCGACATGAACACTGCTGGAGGCGGCTGGACTCTGGTGGCCAGTGTCCATGAGAACAGCGTTTATGGCAGATGCACTGTGGGTGATCGCTGGTCCAGTCAGCAGGGTAACAATCCAAATCTACCAGATGGAGATGGAAACTGGTCCAACAGAAACATCTTTGGTTTAGTAGAAAGTGCCACATCTGATGATTACAAGGTATGCAGGTTATTCTTGAGGAAGAACAGTACTTCCGAAAGCAGACTGAATATTCTCAACATTATATTTCCCTTCAGCCATGTTGCTTGTGTAAGAATGCAGCAATAAATAGAATTTTTTTTCCGCTGATATGTGACTTGGAAACTTGTAACCATTAAACTGGTTTTGAAAGCACTGACTGGGGTTGATTTAGTCAGAATTTATAGTTCTGTGCTCTATAGTCATATTTGAATTATGAAATTATATGTATTTTATTGGTATTTTATGCAGTTTTTATTAGTGCCACACTTTTTAGAGTTTTATTTGAAAAAAATATAGTCCTTAATTGTTGCTCGACAATTATGCAGTATTTTGTCTTTGTACATCCCATAAAATCCTCCTATGCCATAATGACAGATGCAGCTTGTGATTCCAGAATGCAGGTTACTACGACATTGCTGCTAAAGATGTGTCTGTGTGGCACGTTCCCAACAACTTCCCAATGGAGCACTGGAATCTGGCAGCCATTCTCCGCTATCACACTGAAAACAGCTTCCTTCGTCTTTATGGGGGAAACCTCTTTAACCTGTTTAAGGTAAGGCACAACAGCTGAAACTGAAACTGTTTCTGATATTCACAAACCTACTAGTCTATGTGCATTACTGTCAAAGTTATCACATTCTTGCAGCAATTTCCAGTAAGGTACAATGTTGGCTCGTGCTCCAACAGAGGACCAGCAATTCCCATTGTGTATGACCATGGAAACAGGGAGTCCACCAGAAATTTATATGGACCAAATCCAAGACGTAAATAGAACAAAAAAACTTTTTTGATTCAATGTAACTGAACACTTAAACTTTAAATTGTTTCATTTCTGTTCCACAAAAAAGAGGAGTTTGATCCAGGCTTCATCACATTCAGAGCTATAAACAATGAACGAGGAGCCATGGCTATCTGCTCTGGGGTCAAACCCAAAGGGTGCCACTCCGAACATGTGAGTCTCAACGGCTTTCTGTCTGAGTCTGCTGCTTCAGATGATGCACGATATAACAATCCTGTGGTTTTGTATGTCCAGTACTGCATAGGAGGAGGAGGATATTTCCACCCAGACCAGTGTGGAGATTTTCCGTCTTTTGACTGGGACAGGCTGGGAAGAGAGCAAGGCTGGAGTGCTTCCAAGGAGATGACTGAGTCTGCAGTCCTTCTGTTTTACCGCTGAGGGGATCCATCGACTGGTGAGCTGTATTTAAACAGCTCACCAGTAGATGGCACTACACTACAGCGTATTTAAAAACATATAGCTGGAAGTTTGGGCAGATTTATACAGGTAGCAGTGAGAAAATTAAAGAGAAAACAAAGTATTAGAGACTTATAGATGAAATTAAGTATATAATGCTCCAATTAAATACTGGCCCCTGAGAAATTAAAATAAAGTATTAACTAAGCATATGCACAATGCTTAATTTTAAATCTTAGCACTTGTGCTGATAAGAATTAAACAGATTCATTGGAAGAGATGTAAAGTACCTTCAAACTATGTATTGTAGAAAAACGTGCTATATTTTCAATAGAAAATGTTACTTTGCATTTATTCAGATGCGAGTGTATTTAAACAGATTTTTGATGAGCCTTCAGCAGCAAAACAAGTTTCTCAGAAGTTGTTCATTTTTGTGCAACAATTCAATAAAAAGAGAAACCTTTTTGTGAACAAACATGCAAATGTAAAGAAAGTCAAACAGGATTTAAGAAAAACAATGGCTGGATATTTTTTTTTTTTTACAAAGCTTCTGTGTCAAGTTATGCTACTGCAACAAATGGCTGAATAAGTTGATCCCTCTTCTTTTTTTTTTTTTTTTTTTTACACAGCTTTACTGATATTCTGGGTGATTTCTGCCAAGAGTCTAATGTTACATTGCAAATAAAGTAACTCAAAAACTCTACCTGAGGTGGAAAACTTACTCCCCATCATCCTGAACATGCAAGCTTTTGTACAAATCTTAGTGGCATTATCATGGTGTGAGAGTCAAAGCATATTCAAGTATTAAAATGTCAAATATCTCAGTTCAATTGAGAAACTTTAACAAATCCAGAAAACTTCTGTTCACTAATGCTGCCCTTCCAGTCTGATGTATATTGAGCTAATTTGCACAGAATAATGGACTTGACAGACAAAACCAAAATGACTCTCCAAATGATTTCCAAGCTATGTGTTTATCCATCACATATTCTAATAAAATATACTAAACATAGTTTAATATGGTTGTGGTTGTAATTTTATAAAATGTAGTCAGAGTTTTTCAATACTCTTGTAAGGGAGAAAAACAGGCAAACAGGGTAAAATGTTTTAATGTTACAAAAGAAAATATTTAACAGGTGATGAAAAAGAAGTACAGTGAGAATAAAACCAAACATAACAAATCCTACCAGGGTTCCAATTGGTAATAATTGTCTTCGATGAGTTGCAGGGATGATTTCTCATGCAGAGCTTGGCAACAAGAAGGGAAAAGATGAGAAGTGTGAGGTAAATATTGTGTTTAATAAACAAACATCAGTCAGGAAACTGACATTAGTCTAGGGATGAAGACAGAGGGAGAATATAAAGCACAATGTACATGTGGAGAGGAGTTGATGGAGGAGTGAGGGGTCATATTCATCTGTTACACAAGGCAGCCCCAAACAGGAAGGAGCAGGAAGCTCTATATAACATACAGATCAGGATCCAAGTCTACGGTACAAAAAACTTAGCAGCAACATGTTAACATCTGAGACCAAAGGGGCTAACAAAGTAGTTTCATTTAGAAAAAAGTCACAGTATGTTTTAAATTTGTTAAAAAGGTAAAAAGAGTTCTCTATGCATCCGCTAGGGTCAATGCTACTCACAAAGTCTGTGTGGAGTACATAGGTAGGGAAATCTATACATTTATACTCTAATATAAAGAACCTTCTGGTAATGGCACAGTACAAACTCTCAGGAAACGCGACAAAAATATACAATGTCTTCACGTCACATTTGCAGATTAAAATGTAACTAAGGTCTCTGGCAAGCACAAAAGTTTCAGTGATCAAAAACAAAACAAAACTTTTCTTACACCAAAAATAAAGGACACCATTTTTGTTAGTCAGCTATCTTGACAGAGTATGTCTTTTTAATACAAAAATAAGGACAAATATAAATTAATATATATTAAAAGACTCAGGCTGATACATGGGGGATCTAGTGAATAAGTACAGGTATTTATGATACAATAAATACTTGTCATTCATGACTCGGGGGTGGGGGTACACAAACAGAGAGCTGTGTAGTTAACCAGTTTTTTTCTGCAGGTGCATGTGTGTCTGCGTGTGTGTGTGTGTTGTTCAGTAGCTGCAAAGAGCCAGGAGATTGAACGCAGCTGTGTGTACGATCATGCACACAGTCACAGAGCATTCAGCAGGTCTGCTGGTGGAGCCTGTGGTGGTTTCTGAGTTGCGTTTGTGTGTATGTGGGGGGTAACCGCTGCCCACACCGTGCCATGCTTTAAGGCAGCGCCTCCTAGTGGTGAGTCTGTAGTACTACCATTTACAGTTACTCCAAAAGATGCACAACTCAGAGACGGGACGCAGGACGTCTACTGTAAAGTGGTGAGCCGCCGCTTCTCCAGGGAATAAAAACATTGTGGCACCACTGGAGCTATCACGACCAACAAAAAGAAGTAGATGAAGAACAAAGTCTTTCTTTTTTTGTCTTTTTCCCCACTTCATAATAAAAATAAGTCTGCTTTTGTACTTTACAATACAATTCAAAATCCCCCCAGAGGAAGCATCGGTCATCAGTCCAGCACTGACAGGAAAGGTAGCTATTTTTTTATTTTATTTGTTTCTCTTGTGTTTTTCTTTTGCTTTTTTTTTCTTTTTCTTTTTTGGGGGGTTTAAAAAACAATCAGGGTGCTGGGGAATAATACTCCTGGGGTGTGGAGAGTTTCCTCACAGGGAAGACGAACAGATGAGCGATCAGGTAAGGATGGCAGGAGCTCTGTCAAAAAAAAAAAATAAAACAACTTCTCTTTTGTTTTACGAAGAACACTTTGTACAGCCACACTTGACAACCTTTTCCACTTCCTGGACAAAAGAAGACCCATCAGTGCACTGGAAGGTGTATTTCCTGCGTTTGCTACGGAGGGGGGTGCAGCAGGTGCCCTGTCCCTCTGCTCCCCCCGGGCAGCTGCCTCGACACTCTAGACGGGAGACCTTCTCCTGGGTTTGGCACGCCGCGTAGCCTTGCTGTCTCTGGTAGACATCTCTGACCCGTTCCCCTCGGCAGGCCACCTCTGCAACAAAATACGTCATTAAGTACCCAGAGTTCTTTAGGGATGCATACCTATCTATTGTATTCTTGCAGGAATAGAGTTAAACCAACACAATTCTGTATGTGACACAAAAGAAAGCTATGAGAATTTTATATTCAGTGAATTCATATTAATAAATTGTCTATTCCATCAAATATCTTGAAACTAAGGGTCTTGACTAATTTTAAAATAGTGTTAGTTATGTTTAAAGCTAGAAAGGTATTGTTGTCAATGAATTTCCAAAAGTTATTTGCCTTAAAATGAAGTGATATAAATAATAAAAGGGAAGTATAATTTCAATTTCAAAAGTAAAACAGTGTGTAGTACTTTAAAACAAATGTGCATTTCAGTGCATGGAGTAAAACTAAGGCACAGTTTGGATGGGGAGTTGAGAAAATGCTCTACTATAAATAAGTTCAAAGCACATTAAAAGAAAACAAATCATTAAGTCTTAAAAAAAGTAAAAGACGGCCATAAAAAAATTTATTCTGTAACGACTGAGAAAAGGGCAGGTTGATACAAGATTTTTTCATCTTCCTGCTCCATTTTCACCCGTTTAGTTCTGTTGTAAATAACAGAATGTGTTTGTGAATTATCGATGACATTTGTTAAATGGAGTGAATGATGCAAACACTGAATGTTTGGTAGCAAGAAAATGATGCAATTTGCACTGGTGCCGTCCATTCATTACAATCCTGAAATTTACAGAGCTCCATAAAATTATCCATTTTTTTCACAAAAGGTTGAGGAATCAGTAATTGTACATACTTGATTGTATACAACAAAAACGCTTGAACTCAAGGATTTGAAGGAGTAAGTAAATGATTTTGACAATATTGTGTTTATTGTGAAAAAGGTTTGATACAAAGAACTGAAAAATTGTAACAAAAAAAAAAGAAAAGAAAATTAACCTTTATGTCTGAAAAATAGTTTCAGATTTATAAGCGATGCTTTAGAATCTTCACACATTATTTATAATACTGGTGAATTAAACATTTCATATCATGAATGTTTTTTAAACATTACGTTTAATCTTTAGTTTTGATTAAGCTAAACTAAATATTATATTTTATATACGGTACTCGGTGAATCTAGAACAAATGAATTCAAGATGACAATATAATTATACGTCATCTCACCTGAGTAGCCCCCCGCGTGGGATTAAGAGGAAGCTCAGAAGATGCTAAGTTTAAAAAGTGGAAATGTTAGCAGAGTTAGTACAGAGGCAAGAAACAATGTTAGAGACAATTTAAGACATTTGGGTAAGATTGGATTAGAAGAAGATTAGTTAAAAGAAATGCCTTCAAATAAAAAGGGTTCATTATTGGACAAACAATCTCTGGTTAGCAATCACATACATATTTATATGCTTTATGATGATTATTATTAACGTCACTTTACTGACCTCTGTCGCATGCCTCCCCTGTGTATCCGCTGTTACACTCGCAGTATGCTTTACCCAGGCCTGACACTCGACATTTGCCGTGTTTGCAGCGAGACAGGCTGCAGGGGTTAGCTGTATCCAGGTCCTGTACATCACAGAGAACACCAGCAAAACCAGGCTGGCAAACACAGGAGTAGGAGTAGGAGTTGATTGGAAGGCAGGTACCATGAATACACCTGTATGTTGGAGGAGGGAGACAGTACAGGGAATAAAATTGAGAATGGATAAGACTTTGTTACTTTATTTTCAATATGCTGCAGAACCTGAATCGCACTCACTTGTTACCATCACAGGGATTGCTAACTTGCTGGTCACACAAAGCCCCTGTCCACCCAGGATGGCAGGTACAGGTGAAACCTTGGTGACCCGTTGGATGGCAGTCGCCTTGGACGCAGGCACCTCTCTGGCACGGCTGGCAGCCTGGTTCCACCCCGTTTCCCAGCCACTGTCTGTAGCTCCGCAAAGTCCCTGGACCTGGAGAGCTTTGGTCATGCCCGGCTCCCAAGTTCTGGAGCTTTCCGTTGATGTAGAGGTTACGGAGGCATCCGTGGAAGCTGGTGCCGTTACGGCCTCCGGAGCTAAGCTGCAGTGCAGAAAGGCCGCCAGAAGCTGATGCCTGCTCTGGCATTCCTGTACAGAGAATCGCCACAGGTGGATCTAAAATCTGACTACAATCCGCATTAAATGGAAAGCAATTTTTGCTAAATAAGAGTTAAATTAAGGGTCACTAGATACAAAAGCAATATCAGACATCCAAGTATCGAGCCATGCGTGACCCAATGTTATAAATATGGGACAATCCAGATTACAGAGCTGGGGATAATCTAAACATCTCCAGTGAGTCTGTAAAATAAGCAGGATACCAAAACAGTGGATGTAAATAAAATAATATGAAGTTCTTTGTTTGGGTGTTGGTCCTCTGTTTAAGAGAGCGAAGCCTCTCAGTGGCCCATTGATAATTCAACCAAACTTTTAGTTTAGAGACATGTTTTGTTGTTTTTAATTTTAATATCAACTATATCTTGGTTTTGATAAACTGTCTTGTTATTATCAGTGGTTATTATTTATCTTGTGATGTTATTCATGCAGTAAGTTGTTAGTAGATCAGTGACACATCCACAGACATAGTGTGAGTTCCTACCTCCCAGGTAAAGTGGGGAATCTAGGTTGAGCGTGGACTGTTTGCTAATGGAGCTAATGGATTTGGGTGGTCCGCCATCAATGGACAGTGACAACGTCTGGTCAGCTGCTACTAACTCCACAGAATGGAAACTACCATCATTCACCGTCTCCACGCTGAGAAAGAGAGAGAGAGGAATTAAGGCAACATCTCTCATATTACAGTGTCTGGATGTTAGACATGTTTTTGAGCAAAAACCTGTATATAGCAGAAGGCGGGTAGGATCCAGTGTCGTAGCTGACCCTGAGACGCCCCCTGTACAGCTCCATTGCGATGTGATCATTGTCACCCTTGTACAACAAGACGCCGCTGTCCTCATCAGTAGCAATCTGCAAGCACAGGTGGATGTAGCTGTCAATGACATTTCTTGCAGCAGTGAAACATAAAGCTTGTGTTTATATTATTTCGGAAATTTCACAATTGTTATTAATTACAGCACATTGCAAAGATATTCACACTTCTTGAAGTTTTCCATGTTATGTCAAGTCACAACTACAAATTTGGGTTTATTTTATTGAATGTTTTTATCTGTCATCTTTAACCAACTGCTGCTGAAGTAAACAATCCACATAGCAGGATGCTAACACCGCCATTTCTCATTGTGTGGACGGTGTGTTCAGGAGGATGTTCAGTGTTAGCTTAGCATAAAGGCCAAAGCGACTTATCTACTGATTTGGATCTCTGCAGCTTCTTCATAGTTAGTATGTAATTTAAGCAAGTGCCTTGCAGGCATTTTTTTACCACTCAAAAGTATTTTATCCCAATTAAGGCTCTTGTCACCCAGTTTCCTAACCACTTTTTGGAAGTTTTTCAGCTACGCCAAACCCTCTCCATGGATTAAACTGTGTTCTGCTAAATGTTCAAAGCAAATACTGTCTCATATTCTCACCCTGGCTAAAATGTGTCTAATGTGACAAAATCTAAATATGTTAAGGAGTATTAATACTTTTACAAGGCTGTTTAAACACAGGCAGTGTTCAGAAATGGTTTTTAGGTTAAACTAATAATTTCCATTCAGTATCTTTTAATACATTTTAGATGCATCTTTCTCCCTAAGAAAAAATTTCCATGGATATTTGGAGCAACAGTAAAGATCCGTAAATGAAACAAAAAATAATAATAAAATGAAAAGAGCGCAGTCTACCTGTAAGCTGATGTTGGTTTGTGGTGAGAGGAGATTGGAGGGAAGCTGCAGGTAGGACTCCCGGTTGACAAAGTTCACACTCACAAGCGTTTCACAATGCTCGCCCTCGTATCCATGGAGACACTGGCAGCGCGGGTCTGCTCCCACAACAACGCACTGAGCTCCGTTTAGGCAGTCGTGGTTGTCACAGGGACTGGTTCGAGGGAGGACCATTGGGGGAGTGAACTCGCAGAACAGCCCACTGCAACATGCATGTTGACACATACATTACACAAAGGACCACAGCTTGAAAATGCTCAGTTTTTGTGTAAAAAGTAGCTTATTTTCACAAAACACACAAAGAACTTATCCTGGTCCTCTGTTACACTTCTGACTCACCAGGCAAGGTGATCATAGGCCTGTATCGGCTTGCAAGGCCAGTGAATATTGTATCCTTTGTTGTTCTTATTATTTTTTTTAAAAAGTCTAAAAAGTGGGATTGGGTATAGGTGGAAGCAAAAGAAAGAACATGCCCAGAGTACCAATAATGCAAGAGATTTAGATTTAGCAGGTAAAAAACAACAAAACAAAACAGAACAAAAATCAATACACTGTTGGGAAAATCTTTAGAAACATCCCAGTAAAGAGTTGACAAAAACTAATATACATCATAAGCTACATTCACACTGCAGTCTGAAGTGACCCAAACCAGATTTTTATTCAGCCTGTATCTGATCTTTTCAAGACAGTCTGAACAACACAGATCAGACTTTTACAAATACCACCCAGGACACTTGGATATGCGGCTATAAATCAGAAATACATCTGATCTTTTCAAATGCGAAAACAGAAATGTGAACAACCACGTAAAAAAAATAAAAAATAAAATCAGATTTACACAAAAACTCAAATTTGAGCATTAAGGCTTGCAGTGTGAATATAGCCACAGAGTATAATACGGTTAATGGCAGTGAAGATCATTTGCATTGTTAGTCCTTGTTGAGATGTATTCTTTACCTATATCCCTCTGGACAGATGCAGGTGTATCCGTTCACGGCATCAATGCAATGACCTCCGTTCTGACACTTGTTCTCTTCACAGTCGTCATAGTCCAGCTCACACTGCTCACCTACATACCCTGGAGTGCACTCACACCTAAAATGTGTGAGAAGATTTCTGTTAAATTATTTCAGGGCCTGTACAACAAACAATGTTCAAACTATATTTTAGCTTCCCGCATGAAAGCATCATTCAGTCCCTTTATGTCTGTGCATTTCAAAAGCTGCAGAACAGAACACCAACTCTGCGTATGTGCATGAATGGCTGCACGATCCACTCACTTGTATCCCCGAGGGGTCAAAATGCACTTTGAGTCGTGCTGACACGGGTTAAGCTCTGGGGTGCAGAAGTTCACTTTCTCCTCACACAACTCCCCTAGAAACACACACATACACAAATGACATCAGCAACCTTAATTTTACAGAGTAAAATCAAACTGTAATATGACAGACATCCTTATTTTACAAGTTGATCTACGGTGTTTATTACATTCTCTGCAACAGCGTTACATACAGCAAGGCATGTCTTGCCTGTGGGTGTTTGTGTGTGTGTGTTTGTATGTCATATGGGTGTTCGCTTTAATGATGGATGGCTCTCTTGTGGCCAGGACCAACACAGTGGTCTGATAAATGACCTCATTGTGTAAAATGTCATATGACAGATGATATTTCAGAGTGTGTCCTGATCATTAGAAGTCAAGTGAATCCCTGATGAGGCACTGAGGAATAATCCAATACTCCTGGCAGCAGAGGGTCCACTGAGGGAATAATTACCCAGCTCTGTGGGGAACTGTGAGCCTATGCATGTGTATGTGTATTTATGCTTCTTAAGTATTCAGAAAATACTGTGGAGTATCTAGAAAAAGTAATGTTTGGAAAGTTAATATTTCTAAGTAAAAATTACCACATAACTGTGAGGTAAATACTAGGTACACTGCATGAATGTCGACTGTGTTTTCTTTCCATTTGAATATTCTCGGCTCATCCAGAACATGTTTTAATTTGGGAGAGGCATTGACAAGATCCCCTCGGGTCCACTGAGATAGTAGGGAAATGTGAAACAAGTCTTTTCTGAAGATGCTTGATCAGACTTTGATCTGAATGTCAGGATGTTACATCAACAACTTGGATATTTTCCTACTCGTCTCCATCAGAGTAACAGCCACTCAAATCCCAGAACTCAATACGTGTATGGTAATAATCAGAGCTCTTCGGTTCAGTTGTCATCAGTTTGATTTGTCGTAGAAGACAATCAGTACAGCGTCTCCCAAAAATACCCCGAGAAGTTTTTCGCATTTTGTCATGTTACAACCACAAACTTTGATGTGTTTTAATATGACTTTATGTGAAAGACAAACACAAAGGCACATAATTGCAAAGCAGAAAGAATGTCAGGACTAAAGTTTTGGAGAAGTTATATGGTTATAAAACAACAGCCTAGAGTTTAATATCACTTAAGATATAATTGATTTTGTGGACCCTCAAAGAAATGTCCGTCAATCTAAGTTGACCGGTGGGTCAAGAAGAGCATTACTCTTCCCATATTAACTTTGAGGGAGATGCAGAAATTAAAACCTCAGGTGGGGGAATCGACGGAACAAATCTTAACTGTGCACTTTACATATCTGCCATTTATGGACTAAAAAATAGAATAGCCATTGTTACAAAAGGTCATGAAAAATCCAGAAAAAGCCAACAAACCATGTAGGAGACACAGTAAACATGGGGAACAGAATTTATTTAATGTACAAAATGGCCTACGAAAAGACCCCCACTATTTCTGGTAGAAAAGTAATACTGCAAATCACCACAAACACAGGCAGTACCATCACAAAATGTGGTGGCAGCATCATAGTGTAGGGATGATTTCCTTCATCAAGGAAAGAAAGCTGGTCATTGATGGAAAGATGACTGGAGCTGCAAGAATAGCAATGCTGATGTAAAACAGGTTGCAGAATCTGGAGACCGAGGTGGAGGTTCCCACTTTTCAGATTTTTATTTCAAAATAATTGGAAAACCGAATATTCATTGTTTCCCTAATTCACAATTATGCTCTGTATGTCAAGTTTGTGGCAGGGCAAAGTGAGGAAATAAATTTAGAAATCCTTTCAGGTTTATTTCTCTTATGCCTGTAAGTCTGACTAGAAGACAAAAAATTCAGAGCTTTTATGGAACTTGTCTTTCTTTCAGATACTTAAATAAAAAAAGATAGAACCAAAACCAGCAACCAACCAACTGTGACACACGTCTCTACTGTTCCGCCTTAAAAAAAGAAGATCTCCAAAGCACAAAAATGCACTGCTTTACTACTGTCAAGAGGTAACTTTGCACACATTGAGCAATCTGTTCTGCTGAGGGTGACATTTCTGTGGGTTGTGGACATAAAGCACAGGGGACAGTTGAAGTTAGGGATGGTATCCAGGAAGTAAAGAAGAAGAGAGGGACAAGAAGGACACAGAGAAGAACAGACTAACCTCTCTCCACCTCATTGGTAGCAGCTGCAACCACAAAGAAAGATGACAGATGAAAAAAAGAAAAACAAGACAGGAGAGAGAAGACAGCAAACAAACATCCAAAGACAGAGAGAGAACAGCGCCACAAAGGTTAGCAGTCAGAGATGATCAGCACATTGCAAAAGCAGACGAACATGTTGCAACAGACCAGAAATAAAATAAAGAAAGTTACATAAGTTCTCACCAGAGGTTTTTGTTACCTCATCATTTGCATAGGTTTCAGAATATTTTGGCACTTTTATTGATCTTTTAAGAATATTCTTTATTGAGGTGGGCAGAATATACAATTTCACAGGTTTTAAAATGCATTAACTGAGCAAAGAAGTTTGGATTGCAGTAAACGTTGTCTAATTCCTTTAGATAAAACATGTAGGATGAAACATGTACATATTTCCTCGCAAATATTTGTCTGAATGCTACTGTGCAAAATGCATGACTTGAACTGTCTAAAAACATAATCTGCGTTTTTCCACAAGTTTCAATCATTTAGCTGCTGTTTTGAGGTGAACATGAAGAAAATCAGTGTAGCTCTCCTTCTTAATTATCCCATCCACTTAGTCATGCACTGGCAAAACAATGCCTCAGCAGAATACTACCCCCACCATGCAGTGATTTTAAATGATATTTTCACCTTGAAACACATTTTTCTTGTAGTTGAGTATATATTTTGCCTCAAAAACTATATATATTATATATATATATA
>CAEGAG010128598.1:0-12275 GCA_903067065.1 Brachyrhaphis terrabensis
AAAAAAAACAATAGTTCTTGCAAATGCAAAGCAAAGTTGCTGCTTGGTAAACTCTTTCAACCAGCATCTTTGTATTTACAATCATCAAAATTGAAATGTTTACGTTAATGTTTATATGTCTTACCGTATAACTTGTGGAGCTCTGTATATACTATTTAAGCGGCGCAAATGTTTTTAGTTTTTGGTCAACAATCTTGTACGTTGACCTGGACCAGACGACTTTTAAGGGCGTGGGCTTTGGCACCTTCATAACTGCTTACACTTCCAGACTTTACTAAACTATTTACAAAGACCAGACATAAAAAACATACCTAATTATAATGTATTTCTGAAACATCTGCAAAAATCAACCCGTACCCAAACAAAGCAGATATCATATCAGCCCTCCTATCACAGGTAAACAAGCACAATATCAGCTGCTAAACAGCTGGACCAGGCTTTAACAGCACTCCAGCAAACAGACTAAAGTCTTCATTAAATATCACCTCCTGTGCCCTGTGAACCAGCACATTTAATAACCTGACTCACTTCCATTAATGCTTCCTGTCATTGCCTTAGTCACATGTAATATGAATGAGCAATATTTGATAACAACAATAAAAGCTCCATTCATTCCCCTAAATGTCTCCCAGGGCTAGTTGATTTCCAAACCAGATAACCGATGAACAAACATCTTCCTGGTTCTCTACTGACAGCGTTGATGAAAAATTCAGCCAGAAAATAATAATCAGACTGATTCATCAAAGGAAATCAAACTGGAAGCAAAATAATTCCATCTGTTTTCATTAAACTGAACTTTTTTCATCGTTCAGGGAAGCAGGGAAACCAGATCTAATGAGAATTACCACACAGCTTGTTTTTCTTCCATTCAAATGGAAACTCCTGCATGGCAGATCTTCTGACCTTCCCTCCGCTCCGAGATAGACTCAACAACAAGCAGCTGGACTGTTTCACGTAAAGGCTGCGTAGCAAACCTAAACAACCTGACTATTTCCTCGCCTTGCATAACATCTTTGAAGCCATTTCATACACGTTCCTGTTTCTGCGACGCTGAAAAAAAAAAAAAATCCCTGGAAGAGTGTGTACGTGTGTGTATGCACAGGTACTCGGGTAAGATGAGGAGAACGCAGCCATTCAGGTAAATCATTATACTGATGTGTGTTTACTTTAGTGTCTTAGACGCTGCTGCAACCTGAGCACACACACACACACACACACCCACGCGCCTACAACACCTTGATGAGGAACACATGAGGTCAGTCAGGGGCTCACTGGTGAACAGGTGTGTCTACTCTGCAGGTGCTTCACCGTTCTTCTCAGCCAAGCTGACAACAAACACCCACCGGCTGCGTTTGCTCTTATAATCAAGCCGTTGGCGTTTGGCATGTCAGCGCTATTAATACACTCTGTATGTGTATATGTATACGCATTATGATAGGAACTACGGATGTACGATCCACCTTCTTCACTTCCGATATGATACAGATATCTGAGGTTCAGCCGATCTGATATAGAAAAACAGCTGAATTGACTTAAAACGTTAAACATATGTCCACTGCATAACAAATTTATTTGATATCTCTGCACCAGTACAGCACACTTAAATACACCAATAGCTTCACAAACTTGGTCAACATGTAAAAACACAAATTTTTACATGTTAAATTTTACATTTAACAATGTAAAATAAATAGTAAAGAAACAGGAAGTGACTAAAGCAACAGGTCAAACTCAACTGCAACAAACGTTCGGTCAAATGGTTCAAAAAGTATTATTAGGAATTCTAAATATAATGTAAAATAAATAACAAAGCGTGACGTCCTTCAAAGCACAAAACATAGAATTAGACTGAATAGATCTGCCCTCATGGACCAGACACATTGTCTCCAATAATCAATTGTTTTTAGCTTTTTAAATATACAGATATTAATGTTGGATCGGTGAGTATCTTCTAGGAACAAGACATTTCTCTGCAATCAAGACAATTCTTTAAAACTCTTAAATTGAGCCTTACATGCTTAACTGTTCCACAACCCCAAATGTGCCACCAAGCACTACAAGGCACACGATGCATTGGGGCATGGCTCTACCTTTGACCTCATGTTCAAACAAAGCAGAGGGTCACTCCTCCTGTCAGTGCTGCAGTCAGTGTCCCGTCCGGAAAACAAATGGGGATTTGTTCTCCATCCTCGCCCCCCCACTGCTGTGCACACCCCCACACTACTTGGGGGTGGGCTGAGGTGTGTGTCGCTGCCTCCACCAATCACACGGAGAATCTCTCCATAGTGGTTAGCTCAAAATTTCCACAGAACTATTTCTGTAACTCTGGAACAGCTGCACTCCTGTACTGTGAGGTGATTTATTATAAATATATCCTGAATTAGTTCTTAATTTCTGACCTGCAGTTTAGGAAACAAATCAACGGCCACAGAGCCGGCCTGCTGCTCTCTGGAAAACGCTCTCTTGCTTCCCTGGCCTGCCCAGAGTTCAGCTAATCCCCCATGCGTGAGCCAAATACCATCTGTGTTTGTTCGGTAACAAAGGGGGCACTTGTTAATGACTTTCCATGTCTTCTCTGGAGTACTGCCGATGGTGGGGGGCAAAGCGGAGAAGGAGGATGAGGAAATGGCAAATCAGTCAAAACTCAGATCCAGAACTGTGCAGGAACTGTGGCATGATGGGAATCCATCAGCTGGTTTCTGGGTTCAGGGTTTATGACAACAAATTGTCCTAATTAAAGTCCGTTTCACATGTTTCCACTGAGGATTTCATTCAAATACAACAATTTGACACTGTTGTCACTTGCACTCCCTAACAAATCAAGAAAAAAAAAATCTTGTTTATATTATCTTCTGTGATATATGAAATAAATGTGAAGATGTGGTATTTTCTTTTACTATTAAATAATGGCAGAATTATTACTATGATACATTTGTTATACAGTACTTCATTAAACAGAGAAAGATGCAACTGCTTTTCCACGAATGCACAAAACTCTGCAAAAATGTGTACGCTGTTGATATAACAACAAACAGAACAACAAAATTGACAAAAATAATTACTTTTCATACCAACTTGTTGCGGATACTCCTTTTATATCTTTATGCCGATGTTAGTATTGGGATATGAATCAAAGGATTTGATCTGAAACAGTGTAGGTCCGTGCTCTGAGCATGTTTTGCAAGCTTTGAGTTGAACTTTGACCACTAGGATAATCCCTTTCACTGCCAGCGCTTTTAAATTAGCCGTGTGACACGCCACTCCTCCAAACGCTGCTCACTTGACGGCCTGGAGATTAGTTTTATAAAATTAGA
The DNA here is from genome assembly GCA_903067065.1 of Brachyrhaphis terrabensis. Taxonomy (NCBI): domain Eukaryota; kingdom Metazoa; phylum Chordata; class Actinopteri; order Cyprinodontiformes; family Poeciliidae; genus Brachyrhaphis; species Brachyrhaphis terrabensis. The sequence goes on from CAEGAG010128598.1 coordinate 3,315, forward strand.
ACGGAGCACAGGTTTATAATTTCAGCATTGGGATAGAAAAATTATACAAATTTCAAATAAATCTGAAATTTAAAGAGCCAAAATAATGAATATAGTAGAAGAAATGCAATAAAGCAAGATTATAACCCTTTGATTGCCGCATCATATATCAAACCCTCACATCTCTTCAGTTCTATCAGCCACAGCAACTCGCTTGGCAGAGCAAATTTAGGCAGCAAGCAAAAACCAACAATCCTCGATGGTGCAGGGCCTTTTTTTCCAGCCCGTTCAACTGTTAACTGTGTTCTTTGCTCTGCCTTGCAACTGCATGTGGATCAAAGCAGGCATGATGGAACGACGCCTAAGCGAGGCCTCTTTCTAAAACCAACAGCAGCTTCTACAATACCTACTGGTTTCCATGGCCTTCCTCCACAGGAAAAGAAAGTCATGACTCAAGTCATTTTTTACAACTTTTTCTGCTCCCTGAGCTGATGAACTCAGAGATGTTCTTCAATTACCTGACTCTGTTTTATTTTAAAGTAAAAATAATAATAATAATTAAGAATAAAAGTGGTATTGTCAACTGTGCCTTACTGTATGACAACAAAAATCCTCTCAATCATGGCCATCAGGGAGGGGTCAGTCCATTACAAGTCCAAACCCACAAACTTGATGGAGAAAGAATGACCTGAATGTACAGCTGGGTTTGATCAGTGTGTGTGTGTGTTTGTGTGTTTGTGCTTCCCTTCAGGCACTGATCTATATGTCGACTGCTGGAATGCTTTTATTACTAACATCACGCACACACACACTGTTAGAAGTGCACATGTGTGGCGGCAACACCAGTTCAGACAGAACGTTTACCGATTGTGATCAATACTAAACCCAGACTCCAACAAATGAAGGTCTCATTAGTTTCATTTGCAGATTCACTGGAATCACTTTTATCAATCACTGCTTATTTCACCTCAGTGGTGTCAAGTCATTAGGTCACATTGTTCTAGTTACAGTTAGACTGTGCTAGAATGTGATTGATATTCTAAAGATTCCCTGTATGTGCTTGAATAACAGATTTCCCTGATTAGACAGGGTCCAGTGTGTGGATGCTGCGTCGTGTTTTCCGCTCCAGCTGAACACGTTACCTGTGATGACGTTGATGTCAGGGAACATGCTTTCACACAGCTCCGCGCCTTGGCTGTCTCTCTCGAATGCTTCGCGCAGCTCCTTCTTTACGGCTGCGGAGCCACACAGGCGATAGAGACCCACCACCTAGAATCACAAACAGACAGAAACATGTTAGTCAAATATATAATTCATAGCATTTCAGATACTTTTACAGCCCTGTTTATCAGCTTTAATCAGTATTTCAACAATGAAGATTCTCACTTCCCTCTGCAAAATGACTATGACTTTGATAAGCTAAAGTTTACAACAACGTTTGTAGAAATAAATACAAATCGACTGATTTATCACTATTACCTCTTGCTGTTTTGTTAATAGCTCTATGCTCAGACCTTAAGATGCAAAACTATCAAACACATTGTCACAAACATTGTTCACCTAAAAATCTATTTTTATCTCATGTAATTTTCAAGATCTAAAAATAACAAAGACAATGTCACAAACATTGTTCATCTAAAAATCATTTTTACCTCATGTAGCATTTCTTATCACTAATAAGAAATGCAGTTAGCAAGCTTTTTAAATTATGTACCAAGATAATAATTATGTACAGAACTTTAGAGGCACAAAACATGTTGGTCCAATAAATAATTTTGTAACAGAAGAGGTTACGGGATTCTTTCCTGATGTCAGTGACAGCTATCAAGATGTTTTACTCTTGAAGGACAATTTCAGAATAAATTTTAATGCTGAACAGCAAATGTAGCAGCATCACATTTAAAAGTGCCAGAGTGGGTAAAGTGACAAGGTAATGTGAGTTACACAGTAACAACCCTCTAAAGTGAGTATTAACTTACCCTGGGCCCCATGAGCTGAAACAAGCAGTTTGAATTTCCATCTCATCACATGACAGTTTGCTAAAAACTTAAATAAGAGACTTTCTGATAGAAAGTGGACAAACATAAAAAGGCTCTCAGTCTCATAAAAGTGCCACATCTTTTTGACTGAGTGTGTCAAAGCTGATCTCCTATAAGGACCAAGGTGATAACAGAGCATTAAAAGTGAACGCTATGAACCATTTTTGTTTCTTTACCTAAGCCTCCAGACTGTGACCTAAAGGGACTGGAGACATCTGATAGCTGAAACTTGGCACCGCTGCTCTCCTTGTTATGCTGGGATTAGGTCTGGCTGCAGACATACCATAATTTCTCCTACATGTGTCTGTCTGGTATGTGGCATTGCAGGCCAACTGGTGTGGTTGCCCCAGTAACGTGTTAAGTCAGTGGGCTGTGAATGGCGGGTCGAGTCTGGTTGTGCGCACACAAACACACACACACACACACACACACCCCAACACACACTGCCAGTCTTTCCGGGCTCCAGCGTAGGAGCAGTGCCATGTCTATCTGTCCCAACAGAGCGACTGCTGCTAAGCTGCCCTCGCAAAACCCAGTGGCGATTTTCTAAACCTCACACGAGAGCGAGAGAGAAGGACAGATTAGGGATTTGGCTTTGTGTGCAAGTAAATAAAAGTCACTGGACACAATGAACAACAAGTCCATTCAGAAATAAAAAACATGGTGTCTCTCTTTGAGTGCAGGCAGAGAACAGCTGTTAGCAGAAAAGAGGGGCTTGCTCTTATGCTCTGTGGCTGCCGGGCAACACAACAGGCGGCACCGGGCAAGACCTATTTGTGGATAAAGCAGGCACAATGACCTCCAAACAAAATGAGCTGAAAGGGAGAGTGGATGTCAATGATGTAGAGTAGTTTCCTGCTCTGAGATCAGCTGTAAGATTTAACTTAATAAGGAAGGAAATTTCCCCAAATGTTTCACCAAGTTTGGGAATTTCTTTCCTGATCTGGCAGGAGGAAATGATTTCCCAAATGCAGTCATAGGAATGTGTTTGTCACAGGAGATCCCTGTAGGACTGCCAGTCATGCTAACTTTATCCAATGAGGAAATGGTTTGGGACAGCAACATATCCAAGCATTGTGACAAATTCTTAACATTCACTCACCAGGCACTCACACCTGCTGAGTTACTTGTTAACTAGCAAAACTCTCCCGGGTTTACAGAGAATGATTTGGAAAAGAGAGCTGGAGCTGAGTGCATAAAACGCCTAGTTGAAGTCCAAGGTCAGAGGTGAATCACCAGACTGGTTTAGGATGACAGCAATGCAAAAGCAGCTCAAAAAAGTACTTGTAGCAACCAAGAACACCATCTGCTTGAACAACAACATGTTGAACCTTGAAGCAGAAGGTTTGACTTGGCACAAGGTCCAACATAGTTCCAGCTACCACTCCTGTATGCTAAGAACAAGAAACTGAGGGCTACAACTAAACAGAGTCAGCAAATTTAAATAGCAGATTATAAAAATGCTGACTGCTCTCGAGCTCAGCTGTAACATTCAGATGGTAGAGTCAGAATTGTGTGCAAACAGTATGAAACTGTGAATCTCTCCTAATCTTCTTTCTATTTTCTGTTGGTGGAAGTAAAGTGGTTTGTGCGCACACATTTGATCCACTGACCGAACATTGTTTAAACAAAACAGTCTACATAAATATTGCTGTTAACCATGTCCATCCCTTTACAATGAGTCTTCCAGCCATGATGTAAAGCTAAAAAGTCCATTTTGCATAGTTAGTCATTAACACCATAATATATTTGCCCACCTGGAGCAACGGTAGTCAGAGTTTGTTCTTTAGACGGTGGGTTGCTGGTTCGAACCCCCGCTCCATCTGTCTCAGTCATTGTGTCCTTCGGTAAGACACTTCACTCACCTTGCCTGGTGGTTGTGCTAAGAGGGTTCAGTGGCACCGGCGCATTGCAGACTCACTGTGGCTACAATGTAGCTCACTACCATCAGGTGAATGAGTGAATGACTGAATGTAATATGGAGCGCTTTGGGGCTTCTTCTGGACTTGAATAAGCAGGCAGCATTTGTCTTACCAGTCTTTGATTGATTGACTACATTGATTACGCATACAGGCCGTGGTAAAATTTGTCTTGTATTTTTCAAATCTCGTCTTTGGAAGTTTGCACATGCAGGAATCCCTTGCTCCCCCTTCTCCTCTGGTCAAGCCATCAGATCATGTGGAGGGAATCTGAGGCGCTATCAAGACACTCAGAAGACACCATTTCTCCTGCAAGTCCTGGATCTGCCTCAAGGTCTCCTCCCACTAGGACACTTCTACAACAAGCTGGTAAAGAATATGGCCAACAGGCATCCTAACCAGATGATCATACCCTCTCAGATGGCTGAGTAGAAAGAGCAGTAATTCCTCTCTGAATCTATCCAAATACCTCAGGTACCAGCCTTAATAGACACCCAAAAAAGGTTATGAGTGTTTTGTGAAGCCTTGAGGGTGGAACAATGTGTTACCTTCTCTCTGCGTCAATATTTGTTTAAATATGGGCACAGAAGGAACTTGGTCAGAATTAAAAGTGGATGATGGTTTGTCTTACGTCACAACCTCCTCCAAAGCATACACATTCGTGACAAAGTCAGGTTAGCAGAAACAAAACAGCAGCATTTCTTCTCAGGCATTGGGGCTGGATATGATGATTGAAAAGGGGATTGGAGCAATGAGTGCTGCAGGAGAACTGATGATTAACCATTCAGCACCAAGAGTGAGGTTGACGCCAGTGTGAAGCAGTTGTCAAGCTGTTTGTATGATTTGCTTGTCTCTTTAATTAATGCTTATACCACAGCTTCCTACTGTAAAAAAAAAACCTTTAATGTTGTTCCTCATGGTTTCATGGTAAGCCACCTGCTTTCACCATCAAACCACCTGATTGCATAAGCCACTGACAACTCAACAGAGTATTATATTCTTAAGAACTTTACTGACTGTCAAAATGTTATACTGTATCTACAAAAGAAGTGATAAAGCTCCCTCAAGACTCTGGTAATTTCTCCACACACGCCACATCTAAGTATAACATTCTCAATCATATATGTCGTGTATGTGAGTTGAGTCAAAAAGCTTCTTCTAAGGCTCTTTCAGACATACATAACTCCATTCTTTGACACAGGTACCCTCTGAAGTCTTTTCAAAGTACCAGCACTCGTCTAGGATCTTAAAAGCTTAGAAAAGCCTCGAGGACACACATTTCAACAAGACCATCTAAAGAGAGCGGCGGCATAAAAGACACAAGCAAATGTGAATTTTGAAGGCAAAAAAACTGCAAAAATTCCCCTGGAATGTGGCGTCGACCCCAAGCCTAACCTCTGTCTGCTTGCCATGCAGAAGACCCCTGAAGTTGATTTGAGACTAATGAAAAAGAGGCAAGAAAACAAGAGGATGGGGGAGAGATTAGAGGAAGCGCTGGGAGCGACAGCAGACAAACATGTCAGACTTAGAAATCCACAGACAGGAGAGATAAATAGATAAAACTCACAGCACCGGGAGGTTAAAGTCATAAAAACAAAGACAAGAAATCCGACCCGACATATTTAAAAGGTAATGGTAATGTTAGAATTGTAAAACGTTAAGTCGTGTGGGCACAAAAAACTGAGACTTTATCTTTGTGAGGCAGGAAACAAGTGCCTGAATGAGGAATACTGCAGTTTCCAAAATGACTCACCCAATAAAAATGAGTGCAAAACCTTAAAGTATTTCCTATAAGACAAACTAGAAAACCCCAAGACTCCACTCTCTAGTGTGTGTTAAAATCTAGGGTCTTCATCTCATATTTTCCATCAGTTTTTATAGTTTGAAACTTTTCAGTACAGTGGACTATATATATATGAACATGTTTATTGTAGCTATTTACTGACTCATGAAGATCAACACACATACGTCTTACTTGAAAGATAGATTTTCTTGTCTTATGGTTAAGAAAAATGGATTTCTGTTACATCATATTTTGTATCCCAGGGAAACAGGAAATCATATAAAATCATACAATGAATTCTTGTCAAGGCAAGACATCTGACGAGACTAAAACTTCACACATGCAAATATAATTAATCTTCTTTTTAAGCAACTCCCACTGAAGCTACAGGTGTTCAGTCTTTAAATCCCAGACATGATGAAGAACCAAAATGATGATTTTTTTGACAATAATCCAAAACGGATTATTTTCTTTTAAGCTGCAACAAACATAAAACTGAATCCATCCTCAACAAATAATATATTAAGGGTGTTAATCAGACTGAACTGCACAGCCACTTGAGATCCCTGAGATCACATCACCCAGATGTTCAAAGCAAAAATCCAACACTAGTTTTTCTCCAAGATTTTACATATATTCAACTCAAAACACACTTTAATGAACAATACCATGAGATTTAATATTTTAACATTATTTTAAGAAAGTTTAGAATATCAGTTGCTGATATCCACAAGAATCCTCGTATCCCTTTTCGTCTTTGCCACATCAGTGTCTTAATTCGTCCATGTCTCTTCACTGAATAAAGCGGTTGTGTTGCCCACGGCAGCAACTCTATGACATTATGTGTGCTGCTTTTTGATTCATTCAACATCATTAATGGCTGCAGGCTGAGCATTCATCCCACAAAGCTAAAAGGATGTTGTGAATCCGTAGTTTTTTCTCCAGCTGCTTTTATACTCTATGAACATCAAAAATGAGAACCCATTTTCTATTTGAGAAGGGCTATTTGTTGTTTGATTGTGGCTTTCCTGGGATTTTCGAGCAAAGCAAGATATGTAAGTGAAGAGAAAACCTCCAAAGTAAGGCCACTCTGTAGGTTTCCTGATTGAATGTCTGAACTACCTAGTTTTGAACGGAGCCAGAACGCAGGGATGACAGCGCTCCTCACCTGTCCAGGATCTTGTTCTTTCAGTCATGATGCAGAATAACATACAGTAAATTTAGAGATTTACATTTTGGCTGAGCTCCTTCTTCTAGGAGAAACTCCTACATTACTGTAAACGAGGTCCTTAGTTATCTATTCGTCTCTTGCTCCATCCTACCATCACTCAGATAATTGAATCCTTCTGGTTAATGCAAATGTACCTAAAACTCCAGTCTTCAATGCCCCTAAACTTTAGCTGAGGATGTAATAAGGCACTTAATTACAAAACAAACAATTAGGAGTGCCAAAACTGGTCCCAGTTAAGTAAATGGAAAACATCCATGGTCAAAGTCAACATTCAAACACACTTACTTGGCAGCCTCTTCTCTCAATCTCGTTGATGCACTTGTATATGATGAGTGGCACCATCAGCCCGGTGTCCTCCCTCTCCACTACCCGCCACGCCTCCACTCCAAACACCTGCGGCTCTCTGTCTCCGTCTGGCCCGCCGTCCAGCGAGTTCTGCCACTGTTCCATGAGGTTCAACTTGACGTAGATCAGCCCCCGTGGCTCCAGCTTCACCGCCAGCTGGTGGGTGCGAGTCACTCTGAAGAGCGCGGGCAGCACCACCGTTCCGTGGCAGCAGACACGGTTCCGTTTCGGCGTGGGTTCCCAACTGAACACCACCAGCTTGAGGTGCTGGGCGTTCTCCAGCTCAATGTTGAAGGTGTGATCCATATCCAAGAACGATGTTCGACAGGTGAGAAGTGCGGTTCGTGCTTTATTAACCGAATCGACCTGGATTGCACAGTAAACATCTCGTGAGTCGATGCGTGGAGGTTTGAGGTCCTCAGCACCATAAAAATGGAGGCTCATCAGTCCAGAGATGTACTGGCTGCACTTGGGCTGATCTGTGAAGCTGTAATGGCGAAAAGCATCAATGTCCAGCTCGGTGCCATTGAGTCTAGAACTTCCTCCCTCGGCATCCTTGCTTTTTCCGCCCTTCCCCTCGGCAGATCCATGTTTGCCAGATTTGGCAACCAGCTCCGGTGAGTCGCCATCACTGAGGTAGCCGCCTTTGCTGGCCGACTTTGAGCTGCCATTATTCTTCTTTTTGTTGAAGCTGTGTTGTGTTGAAACGCTGCTGTCCAGGTGGTAGCGGGAGATTACGTTGCGGCTCGCCGGCCCACCTCCGGATGGGGCTAACCGAGGGGGACCGGAACTCTGGGTGACGGTCTCAGACCCACTGCAGGTGGCCCGGAGAGAATGGGCCGTCGTCTCTAGCTGACTGTTTCCATTGCTACTTGTGTTGCTATTTTGGGTCCCTTTGACGCTGAGCTTTCGGCTGAGTTCAGGAAGCTTCTTCATCTTCATGGAAATCTTCCTGACTGTTCGTGGGGACTTGATCTTGTCTGGGAAGGACCAGTTGATGGAGCTGCTCTTCTTGGTTGGGTTTGGGCTCGAGGGAGGTGAGAAGCTAACGACATTGGGCAGATCAAGTCCATCTAATATGGAAACAACAGAAGAAAATAAATCCAAATTAACTGTAATTCTTATGAAATATCTATAAGAAAATCAACAAATGGACACCATCACATGCGAGCTTCCCAAATCACTATGGCTACTGTTTTCTGTATGTAAGTTTAACCTGTTATCACAAGTAATTACACGGTGTCTCAAGAAGACAGAAAGGGGAAAAGCACGTAAAACCAAAGGAAAGGTATTCAGGAGCCATAAATTACAGTCTCCGCTGCACCGTTATGGCATATCATCATATGATTAGGCATACATGCAGCCCAGTAATCCAGTGGTAAACACAATCTCTGTGTAACACTTTATATAAACATTCAACACTGTATAGTAGTGTTAAAGTCTCCATATGCAAAGCCAGACAGTCATTAAGAAAGTTAACAACTTCAAAGAAAATGTGCAGAAAATACTTTTATGTCAGTTCTATTGATTACAAAACTAGAAACGCCCCTAAAAAAATTTGTTGGAGTTTACAATCAGTGACCAAAACAGACCCCGATCAGTAGGTTGTAAACAATTTTCTTTACATTAGTGTACCCACCGTAAACAAGAGCTATCAGGCTGCAC
>CAEGAG010128621.1:0-13048 GCA_903067065.1 Brachyrhaphis terrabensis
TGTTACTCACCTGTCATACATGAGCCTCCAATGGTGAAGAAAGCCAGTTCAAATCTCCCTCTTGTCTTGTTGGCCCCTGTTGGTAAAATGAACTCATCTGTGTCCTGCAACACAACCATTTTAGATTAGCACAGACAGGAGGAAAATAAAACTCAACAGTTTTTCATGGTAATAGTGAGAAGAAATCTACCTGAACCAGGTAACGAGGGTCGACGTTGAGGTAAGGTGAAAGAGGACTCATTCCTGTCACTGGAAGACAGAAGCAATCCGAAGTTTAAAAACCATCTGCACCACCCAGCATGTGAGCAATGTGACAGCAGCTAACATTACAGTGTTGTTACAGCTAGCATCACAGGGTACTTACGTGGGACACCGGCGAGCTCTGTGTTGGAGTATTCAGGAGCACCACCGCCACCAAAGAGACCCCCGAGGCCCCCTTTGAATCCTCCCGAGCCCTGAGAGTTGTTGTCCATGGCTGTAACCCTCTCTGGAGACTCAGACTAGAGCCTGTAAACTAAAAGAAGCTAGCTGAGCCGAGGCGGCTAACCTTAGCAAAAGATGTCGTAACACAAAGTAAATGACGAACCACCTAAAAAACGTGCCGCTGGATTTTTCCAACCCCAGCAGAAAATATCCAGTCCGAGGATATTCTGTATTCCAGTATAATCTTTCTCACGAAATCAACGTTTACTACTAAGAAACTACTGAGATTCTCGTGTGATCATGTCCCTGACCTCCAGCAGCACGCTCTGCCGTAAAGCGATCGCCGGTAACAAACTATTATGTCAACAGCCAAGATGTTCAAACTTAAAATTAAAACTCCCATTCCCCAAAAATATTTCACTATGTATAATGTAATGCCTAAATATTAAAAGTCGCAGTGAATTTAAAGTGTCAAATTATTATTATTTTTTCCCTCTTTAATAAATTCACGAACAAATTTACGACAACTCAGTGGCGCTTTGAAACGGAAGAGTAGCTCTCGTTGCGCCGAAAAAATGATACGACTGCGCATCCGCCATGTTGCGAGTGGCAAATCCATCTTGGATACCTATATTCCGGGTTTTCTGAGTAAAGCGAGCACAAAAGTTTACGTTCTGCTAATATATTTATGACTCTTTTATACCTAAAATTATTTATGTTGATTTTGTAAGCAAACAAACAATTCCTCATATTCAAATTAAGAAAGAGCAACCACTATGAAACTCACTGTGCATAAATTGTTACATTGATTTTGCTGTCGGAATGTTACAAATAAATTAGTTTCACTCAGTTTGAGTAATCTTGATTAAAATATTTATTAATTTTGTTTGTTCTGCCAAAAATGTTTTTCAGTGGATATGAAATCTTAATATAATTGCTGTTGTCATTGTTTGTTTATTTTTTTATACAAAATTATCAATGACTTGTCAAGTCATATTTATAGTGTGTTGCGAATGGCAATTTTTAAGAAGAGGATCTATTGTTACCATGAAAAAATCAGAGTCCTGTAAGTCATGATAATGCTAATTATTTTGATATATCTAAATAATTTAGATGTCTATCATTTATGAGCTTCAATTTTATTTTTGAAAATGTGATGAAACTGAGTAAACATGAAATAGTGCTTTCATTTAAAAACAAGATAGAATCTGATAATATCACAACTAAATTATTATATTGACATAATGAGATGCTATCCTATAATTTCAGCTTAGATTATTAAGACATGCTTTTTCAAAAAGGACAACTATTATTACACATGCTGGTACTTATTCATTTTAAATCCATCTGTATGGAAATTAAAACTTTAGGAACTTGACAGATCATCCAAAAGTCTGCATTTTTCTTAGGGGATACAGGTTTGTATTCCTTCATGTTCTTTCTCTTACCTGTTTCAGCTTTTAAACGCATCCTGAAAGCAGCTGTAGTTCCTGACATGCTACACAGGGAAGCAGCAAAGAGCCAGAAGTCCAAATGAGACGAGAAACATTGGGTCACACTTGTTTATCCTGGTCCTCCTCAGTCTCCTTTCTAATTAGGCCTGATTTGATTAAGTGATTTAGTTTAATGGGGTCCAGAACATGCAGATGTAAGGTAAGATAGCGTAACGTGAGAAATCGAGGAAGAAATGCTCAATTGATTTAAAGACAACTTCCATATGATTCATTGTAGGCTTTATGATCCAACCCTCATTCAGAACATCCTTCTTGCATGTGCATATGTGAAAACGCAGGTTCACCGCAGCTCGGCCCATCTGCTGCCGGTCAAAGGGACAGAGACTCTGAAGGAATGCAGTGTGTTGAATTTCACAAATAACAGAGCGTCTTATTTGGATGCGGCCATTGTGTGTGTGTATTCAGAAGGGGCCAAACGAAGCGATGAAGTTTGCCATTGTCGCCCAGTGTGGGTGTTTTCAGACTCTGGCATGATGTGTGAGTTAGTGTTCTGTGTTACTGCCCAGTGTGCCCACTGTCTTTCCCACAATGCGCCATTCAGCTGTGGGCCTCTCTCTCTCCGCTCTCAGATGGAGCTAGCACACATTTTGTGCTTCTGGCTAATCATCATCACTGGGATACAAACCACATCTTTACTTGTTGGATGAAATAGCTGTGATGTCATCTTTGTTATCTTTTTCAGGAACTTTTCATCTTTTCCCTCCTTGCTTCCTACTTTTTCTCTCTCTCTCCAGCTCTCCCTCTCTCTCTTTCATTCTGTCTCTCTGAGCTCCCAAACACAAAAGACAGAGAGGCCACGACAGGACCCCAGTGTAAGCCGGTTGACAAGGAGACAGTGTTGGGTCTTTAAACTGCCTCCGAGGGGTGTGTGGAGTTAGGGGGAGTTGGCCTTATTTACATGGGAAGAGGACAAGGGAGAGAAAGGGGAGAAAGACGGGCTTGAAATACAACTTTTGAGCAGCTTACAGGACGAAAATCACTCCTCCTCCGCTCAGTCATCAAATATTTACCAGGCAGAAGAAATCTGGAGCTTTTCATTAAGTGAATTCATACAGCGCTGTGAAAATATTGATGTCCCATTACAGATTTCTTATTTTTCTGTTTTGTTTTGTCAAAACCTAAACATATCAGATCATCTAGTAACTTTCTATACCATACAAAGATGACCAGTCAAAATAAAACTGGGTTTTAAGTTGTGATTAATCACATTTTGTTGGCAGGCTCAGTACAGTTTCACTCATCACATCCAAGCCGATTAATTGCCTCATTAATTGACTGAAGAAATCACTTAGATTACTGACATAAAACTACTGCTAAGGGAATTAGTCCAGAAGCACATCAATGACTCATCCACAAGGTCATAGAAGAACCCAGGACAACATCTGAAGCACCACAAGCCTCCTTTACCCCAGTTAAGGTCAAAGTTTATGATTAAAAAAGCAGAAGCAGACTGGGCATAAAATGGCACCCACAGGAGAGCTTAAAGGTTCAAACCACTGCTAACCAAAAAAGAACACAAAGTTCTGGCCCACATTTGCCAAAAACATCCTCCCCAAAGCTCATGAAAATGTTGTGTGGACTGAAGAGACAGATAAGTTGAAACTATGTTTCATTATTATCACAGTCAAACATGGTGGTGGTCTGAAATTACTGTGTTTTGTAATTGATGTAACCATTGACTTCGGCTCTGTATCAGAAAACCCTTTGGGAGAATGTCCAGACATCAGTTGGTGATCTTAACCTCAACAAAACACTAAGTGAAGATTTTGAAGTGGCCTAGTCCAAGGCTGGGCCTAAATCCCATTGAGATGCTCTAATATGACACTAAACAGACCTGTCACGCAAGGAAACCCCAAATCAACTCTGCAAAAAAGGATGTGGCTAAATTCCTTAAAATGTGAAAGGCTTATTACCAGTAATCCCACTTAGTAAGTAGAACAACTAGCTTTTCCTTTCAGGGGCAATCTTTAATAAATAGGACAGTTAGGAATGACTCTGTTTTGTCATTTGTTCTTGTATTATTTATTTATTTTTGTTTGATTGGATGCGTTTTGAGATATTTTAGCCTAATTCATGTTGTCAGCAACAAGTGAGCTGGTGATGAGGCCAAGGTGTGACTTTAGTGAAATTGAATTTAACTTTCTAAAGAAAACGTAAATGACAGGTAATTGATTTAAAAATCACTGAGATTTTTTTTCCCCACTTGAATAGTTGAATAACTTTTTTCCCCCCAAAAAAAGTTACGTTTACAAAATGCTTTTGGTATGTACTCAGGCTATTTTTGTCTGACATCGAAACTGGATTTGGTACATTTAAGTTTGACAAACAAAATAGCCAAACTAGAAGAAATCTGTGAAAGGCACATGTTGAACCAACCTGTCTTCCCCTTTCGCTCTCTTCTATTATTTGCCTCACACAGACACTGACACACACATGCGCACAATCACACTTCAATTGTGAGCTGTGGGAACGCTGGGCCCCCGGTGCTGGCCGTGCTGAGAGCTGACTGCAGAATACATTACCAGCTGCTTTTAAGAGGGTCTCATTCCAAGAGAACGGGGGGATAAAAAACAGCACGAAACTGGAGAGAAAACAGGAAAAGCAAAGACGAGAGCACATACACACACACATACCCACCCCAACACTCATGCAGACCCCACCCATTTTAATCCACACATATACACACAGTCACACTTTAATACCCCCACCCCTCTTCTCCTCTCTCGCTATCTTCACTTGTGTTTCTTCCTGTCCAGAGGATTGTCAGCAGCGGTCACATTATGTCCTTTCACTGTCCGTGATCAGGGGGTTGGGGTTGTAGCCACAGAGCAGGATCAACTCCAAACATGAAGTTCAATATCAGACCTCCCCCTTCTTTCTCCCCTCTCCCACTCCCCAACTTTACAATGAAAGCAGGAAGGGCAGGGAGAGGACGAATGAGCCACCCACTGCTGCATTCACCACTGAACACCCCCACGTGATTCAACTTTTTTTTCCCTTTTTTCTGCGTGTGAAACTTTTACATGAGACTTTAAAGGGAATTTTCGCTCTCAAACTCAAAAGCATGGGTATTGAACTGTACAAAAAAAGGGATTTAAAGATGAGCTCAAGCAAATGTCAGTCACCAAGACATGTGTAGGGTGTTAAAGCTTAGTTTTTCCCGAGGCTTTAGAGACAGACTGTGATCCTGTCTAATATTTACTTTTGCAGATGTTCGAGGGCGAGCTTGCACAATCAATTTTCCTTCAATTCCCCGGTCAGCTCGGCCTTCAAACCTGCAGCTCCCCTCCCCTTCTTTTTTCTGTTAAACATGTGCATGCCTGTGAGAAACCATGGTGAGCTGGGTGTTTTCTTCTCTCTTATTACCCACTTGGATGTGTGTGTGTGATGTCCACTTGAATTGCACAGGAAGAAAAAAAAAATAGAAAAGGAGAAGTGGGAAAAAACACAGTTTGGCCTTTTCCCTGCATCTTGGCTAAAGAGTCCACTTGGTGTTTTTTTTTTAATCCTCTGTGAATCTAAAGAGTATTTGACGATTAGTATGCAGAAAGGAAGCTGTTTTGCATAATTAAGTGCTACAGAGAAGAAGCAACAAAGTTTGTTAGTTTTACATCTAAGAGTTTAATACTTGAACAAATAGTTATTACGGTACTCAGATAAAAGTTAAAAGATCATCATTCAGCACGTATTTTTTTTTACCGTCTTAGAGACACTTTTTATTCTTTAAAACGGAGGCAGAGACAGATACCATTAAAGTGGTTAATAATCACAGAAGTGGTAACAGTTAGTAACCTAAACTTGGCACCAAAGAGTAGATTAATGTTGTACTACACTGTTAATTGTCACACTCGTTGTCGTATACAAAAAAAGGCACAAAGGGCAAGCAATGCTGATCTCAAAGGCTCAAAAAAGTTAAAACAGAGAACTCCAGTTTATCAGGAAAAAAGTATTACTGATGGCACATGAAGGATAGTTTGACCTTAAACTGATTCTTTATCCATAATAAGGCATAATTTCTCTTATCTGAAAATGTCATTTAATGTTTTTTTTTTTCTGGTGTACAAAATAGAATATAAAAATACAATATCAACTTGGTACAGAAGATATGACTGCATGATTTTTTTCATTTGAAGGCATCACTTGGTTTGAATGTGTGAAAGTTAAACTGTGCTTTTGGACAAAAAGCAGATACACATGCAAAACAAGAAGAAAAAATAAACACAAAAACAAAGATAAATTTAACACTGTTCTAGGTGTAAAGATGCTTTTTAGTTGTTGCGTCATTACTTTAACTCATACTTATGACTGCAAACAAAAGTATTGGCATCCCTACTGAAAAACACATGTAAAATATATTTAAAAAATATATATTGCAGCAGCATAATCTCTATATGGAAATTGCAGAAAGCTCCACTCTTTATCTTCAGTATATTTAGTCAGTGGGAAAAAGTCTAATGTTAACATAAACATTTTCCCCCCATTTCTTTTGCAGATATAGTTTAGTTTCAAAATTGAAATTTTTAATCCATAACCCCATTTAATGTGCTAACAGAGTTTAAATCTGACATGACCCAGACTTATTTCTGTTCAGAATGAGAGAGAAAAGAGAACATGCCATTCAAATGAATCAGATGAGCCATTTTGAGGTTTACCATAAAAAAAGAAAAGATTAAAGATGTGTGAGACTTTAAATGGAGCTGTGATCAGGTAAGGCTCAACACAAACTTTAAGTAACAAACTGGGTGCAAGGCTTTGCAAAATTTTTAAAATAAAGATTTGATAGACTCCCAGAAAACTGAAAGCGGGTCATCTCTTGGTCTTTCACAAGTATATGATCCAAAGCAAATAGTCAGATCAACACACTGGACCATGGAAGCAAATAAAAAGTATTAAGAATGCAGCAAGAATGGATTACTTTTTCTCCCTCTGAAAAACTTTCCTTAAATTAAATGATGAAATAATTAAACATTTTCACTGTTATTATGATACTGCAATATTGATAAATATATCCAAAAGGTTTGCATGCATCTTTGCAAAGGGTGCAAACAAATTTGTACGCTTCTGTATTTTGGCACAAAAAAAAGGAAACAAAAATGCAGATTCATATTCCTCATATTCCTTACATTCGTAACTCACCAAAATGAACCCCAAATGATATAATTTGGGGTTGGGCACAGAGGTGATATGGGGGTCCAAAAGTGGCAAAATCAAATAAGTTGATAGAGAACTGTGATAATTTCAATAAAATTGGAAATGGTTATATTTAGTACGCATATGAATGATTATAATTATGTAAATGGGTCAATCTAACTCAAAACTCATACTTAAAAAATAAAAACAATTAATTAAAATATGTATTCATACTGCAATAATCAGATATAATTATTTTCATTATTCATTAAAGTATTTTATAATAATTGTACTACATTTCATCACTAAATTATTGTGGCTCAGCAAGTAGCCACTAGAAGCGTAACTCCAAATCAGTTGCCTTGTTTTTAGCTGTATTAGATTTTTATGGGTGAGGATGCCAGAGCAAGATTAATCATGTATTTTATCATTTGTGAATTTAAAATATAACAAATTAAAATTTTATAAAATGTTTTCCAATTTTTATTTTAATTCTATACTTTTTAAAGTTCCACTATTTTATTACACTTTATTAATTGGATTTCACATTTTATTGAAATAATCACATGTATGACTGGTTTTATATAATTTTATCTATAATTATTTATTTATTTTGCATTATGACATTTTTGGCCCTCTGTACTGCATCAAGACGTTTCAATTCAAATAAAAGAACAGATTTATGTGTAACATTGTTCCTTCACTCTCAATAAATAAAGGCACTGTTGTTCAAGGTCGCACAATACTGTAGTGTGAAAAAAGGCGAAGGCATCGTTGTGAAAGGGACTCGGACAGAACTTTCCTTTTCTGTTTGTGGGTGTGGGTTTGTGTCTGTACTGCAGGATCTGGCATTTAGGAGATCATTTTTCCATGCAGGGCACCTGTCACTTTATGGTGGAAAGGGTTCTGTGCTGGCATTTTCTTTTCCTGAATGATGGCTTTTTCGGTGTCAAGATAGATTTTTGTTTTGTTAACATATGCATGTTTTAACACCGTTTGTAAATGTTACGTTGCAGTTAAAACTCGCTGAAAAGAAGCACTCACTAAGGGGAGAAATGCAATAAAATCTTAACACATGTCCCACAGTTTAGTGTGTATGGAGGGTTTTTTGTGCTGATAAGTAACACCAGTATCAGTATAGTTACCATGTTATTAATAGTCATTATTGCATGGCATGGCAGCACAGCGGGATAGGAATCAGTTTAGAAAGCCCTTCTCCAGTTTGGGGCCCACCCCCTTGTAAAGTCAAACAGCTGTCACAGATTGTAATTTTGATATTCAGAGAAGATTCTTAGACTGGCTTTGGGATTTTAGAAGGAAGGCACGTTTGGTAAAGTGATGGGAAGGGGCTGTGAGGTGGGGTCCTGAGGTTTATTCCTGGGATCGCTGTCATCTGGTTGGCTGGTTTAGATACAGGCAGCAGCAGCAGCCGGCTTGTTCCCAATGTTCTGGTCTCTTGTTGGCTGAGCCGCGGGCCAATGAGCACGCCAGCAGGCAGAGATGGGTGGGTCATCAGTGGGCGGAAAGGTCAGAAGGTCAAGGGGTAGGGCGGAGGGGGTGGGGTCATGGGTTAGTTGCCGTGGCAGCTAGAGTTAGACGGACAGAGACGGACAGACGAGGAAAGGAAACAAAAAGGGCACATAAAAGGGGGGGACATAAAAAGAAAAAAAGATAGAAGAGAGATTAGTGTCAGCTAGTGGCGTCGGGATGACAACAAGGCAGATCTAGTGCGGTCCGCGCAGCGTGAGGGTCGTTACAAAACGCCTTCATGAGCACCGCAGAACCATTCACAGAGACTCGCATCAACCTTGGTGTGTTGACACAAGGAATGGCTGGTTAGAGATGCTTCCATGTGCTCATGGAGGTATCTGCAGGGTTTCCCTCCTGCTGCCAGACTGCTGCTATAGTGACACTACTCATGCTAGCTGGGCTATGTCTAGCACAGACAGACAGTGAAACCATGGACAAGAGAGGGAGGCAGCATGGTTTCATGTGGGTGAGAGAGTGACCTTTATGTCCAAAGAAAAGTTCTCCAGGCCTTTCACTCACTGACAAGTAGAGCTATTGTTTAGAGCAGCAGGAGTAAGATCTGGATGATTAAGAGTTGTGATTAACTGATTATTGGTTTACAGGTCCATCTCAATAAATTAGAATATCAATGAAAGGGTAGTTTATTTCAGTAATTTAGTTCAAAATAGGTTTAATACACACATAGAGAGAGATTTCAAGCATTTGGTTAATTCTGATGATGATTATGGCTTACAGTTAATGAAACCCCAAAAGTTCATTTTCTCAGAATATTATATTGTCTAAAAAGTCATGGAGAAAGCTGCTGACTTGACAGTTGTCCAGCAGATAGTCACTGAAATCACAAAAACTCTTTGAGTGTTGTTTCCAAGTGTACTGGTGGAAAGTTTAGTGGAAGGGAAAAGTATGGGTGGGGGGAGAAAAATGCAGAAGCAATAGTGACAGTCTTTAGAAGATTGTGAACTGCAGTTGGAGTCTATGCTTCGAGACCCGACATTGCATTCCTCATGTTAAAGCCACACTTGCACCAAATAAAAAGCTTTAGATGAAAGTCAGTTTTGTATTTCATTTGGAAATCCATTTCCCGAAGTCTGGAGGAAGAGTAGAAAGGCAAAGGATCCAAGCTGCATGAAGTCCAATGCGATGTTCCCACAGTCAGTGGGAAAATGTGATCAGTGGTTCATGCAAAAGTAGCCCCATATTGAGGCACTGTATACTGCAGGCTTTTCAGCAGACTAACATTTCTGTATTAAAAATCATCTTTTAATTGGTTTTATGCTAATTTCCTTCTTTTCAGAGAGAGTGCATTTTTGTTTTTTATTCGCTGTAAGCCATAATCATTCCAACACCTGAAATATATCACTCTGTATGTAACGAATCTATAACAAATGTAGGAGTTTCAGTTTTTGAATTGAATTACTGAAATAAATCAAATTATCAGGGACACTCTACTGTACTGAGATGTACCTGTATTGACTATGAAGTATTAGAGCAGCACCTAGTGCAGTAAAGACAGTGATGAGAGGTTAACAGATGACTTTAGAAAGACTTGAGGAACAATTTAACAATAAACAGGCTAAACTACAAGAATTTCCAGGCTTTGGTTTGATTTGGAGATTTGTTTCAATACTCATCTTTATTGCCTTTTAGTGTTTTTTTGTCCATCGTATACAATAGGAGCACCACTGCTCGCACACACACACGCACATATATATATATATATAAATATATATATATATCGTAACTAGCTAATCCATTTCTCCATTTCTATTGCATATAACAGTCTGGAGGCCTGCCAAATCAAGAAGGTCACCTCATCTTAAATACACAGAAAAACACTGCCTTCATTGCCACCTTCGCGGTGACTAAAACAGTAGTAGCTACACACTTTGAATACAGTTTACATGGAGACACTTCATCTATAAAAAGCATATCATAAAACAAAACAAAAAAAATTTACAAACTAAAAAAAACTACAGGTATTTCCAGGCGATCTTGTTCCGTAAGCTTCATATAAGCACTTAAATCCTTAAAATCCCTATATACAAATTTATTTTGCAGCTAAATACATGGTAACAGCACCACTCTGGCTAGGAAATAAATGAAAGATGTAAACAGTCCCAATGATAAAGTCCAGTGGGCGACTGATAAGACCACAAGCAACAGTATTTCATACAAAAGAGCTCGTAACACAGACTTCAGTAGTTATCACACGCTGTGTTTTCTCATATTTTACTTTAACCATCATGTAAGAATTGGGAATTACACAGGAATTAATTCATTATATATATATAAAAACAACAAAAATCTGTGGAAATCTAGTGGAATGAAGTTGAGTATAAATAAAAGTTTCCACAGTGTTTACTTGATCAGAAGTAGTACTTAGGAGGAGAAATGTAACGTTTTCAGAGAGACGACTCAGAGGAGTCACAAGGGCCGAGTCACATGAGCGGGCCCCGGCCCTGCGAGCTGTCCGGTTTGGGAAAAAGGGGAGCAGCTGTCACCTCCACAATCCCATCACATATTTCACTTTCACACTTTACGCCTGCTGCGATTTCATCTTTTTCTTTTAAGGCATGCCGTATTAAAGACTCATGTAAACTGGAATTGGTCCATTGGTCTGCATGCACACACACTAACACACACATATACACATAGAGTGTCTGGTGAGCTAACTAACCTCTGTCTGTGGTCACTACCCTTTGGTAAGGATGGATTCTCTTGTCGTGGCGTCGTACCTTAGTGGTCATGGCACCTGCTAACAGTCATTGATATTTCCCCCAAAAACAAAACACAGAAGGGTTACTCATCAGAAAGAAAACAGACAGTCCCACCCAAGGCACCAACGTCTATGACACCAGGAATTTACAAGTTCTCCAGTCTGAGGGTGAAAAAGGGTGAAAAAAAAATTGCCTCTCAAAGAGAATCTTTTGTTGTTTTGTGGTCTTCTGCTCCCTAAAGAAAATATTAATCCAAACTGCTAGTTTTCAACTAACCTTAACTAGTAGATTCAAAATCAGCTTTAAGCAAAAGTCACATTTATAGCTCTGTGATCAAAACAAGCTTTTACCATATGTTAAGTCGCAAACAGCAGCTCTAAAACATCTACAGGTTCACTAAAATGTGTTAAAAATTACAAGCAGAAGCTGAATTATTATAAAAAGGTAAGTAGTTGTCACACCACAAAGCTAGATTGCTACGACAAACAGGGAAATTAACAGGAATCTCTCATCCTAAAGTAGAAACAAACTGACTGTCTGCTCTGTGGGATAACTATATGTGTTTGTGTGGGGTGAACGGTGGTGAAGGGTGTGTGTGTGAGGTGGGAGCGGGTGAGGGTGGGGGTCTCTGCAAGCCAGTCCAGGTGTGTGCTAGGAAGGGATTGCTATCGCTTAGCCTTTGGTTGGGAATGCCATACCTGCAAAAACACAGGGAGAAGGGACTGTTAGCCCAGCAATGAGCTTCAGCAGGTTTCTGTGTGTGATGTGGATGTATTACAAGAACTGGACATGGCAGCCAATTGGTGCCAGAAGCGAAAATGTTCAGTTCCTGGTACTGATATGAAAACAAGACCAAGAGGAAAGAAATAAGAGAAAGATAGTCATTTGTTTGGTGCTGTTGAGTACCCAACACAAAGTTTTTGGCATCCATGGTAAAGATGTCAAAAGGTTTTAAATTAATTTCAGAATTTTTTTTTTTTAAATATCCAATTGTTGATATGAAAACTTTGTTCCCCAAACATTTAAAATAAATATATTTTATATTGGCTTTAGGCCAACTGACCTGTGGTACACAGCAACAGGTTGGGGAGGGTGTGTGTGGCACTACTCTATGCTTCATACAGCCAGAGATAATTTTGGTTTATCTCTGATGTATTGGACAAAATATTGGATATACCTTCATAGAAATGGGCATCTATTGTATCATTAATTTGGGAAAAAATTATGAGCACAATAAAAGCTGTGTTTTATCACAATAACGTTAAACTCTTATTACTACTTACCCTAAAAACCGTAAGTATGGTTGGAATTGTTTCTTTTTCTGTTTTTAACTTTTTAACTGTTAGTTCAGTGAGAGCGTGAATATTATCAGTATGTCTCCAGGCAGTTATTGTGTAGCTATAGCTATAGTGGTGCACCTGCACTTCTTATTAATGTAACAGGTGTGCTAAAGTAGCATGTCTGATAATGTGTGAATAGATTTTTAAAAGCAGTATTTGTGTTTGTATGGGTATAAGCTGTGCAGTTTATTCAGGGCATGGATTACTGAATGTTTCTTATTCATGTAATACATGAGAAGCAAAAGAAAAAAGAAGCAACAGAAAGATTTTATTATATTTCTATTGAGGGGAGAGTTTAGTAAGAAGCTAAAAGCGAGACTTCTCCATCCTTTATATATTCTGACTAACTCTACATAGTTGGAGCTCTGATTATCTGTTAATACAAACTTTTATT
>CAEGAG010128704.1:0-12358 GCA_903067065.1 Brachyrhaphis terrabensis
AAATGTCTCAAGATGACTTTTTGAATTTAATGGTGTGTTTTATTTTGATAGCTGCCTTTAATAGTGGTATATTAGAGGCATTTTTATTTTGGAATGAAACTCTTTAATCGTTTGTTGTCTAGAAAAAAGATGATTGTAAAAACAGAAAATATATTAGACTCAAAATAGTAAGAGCAGATGCCAATAAAAGAAAATACCACGCCTTTTTTTTATATTAGTAAATATCAACCTAAGGTCATTCCTGTGGCTCCTCCCAGATGGACTTTTCCGTGGTCGACAGGGGAGGGTCAAGGGTCAAGGGTCCTGGAACAACGACTGTTGGCTACAAACTGTACGATCCTCACCCTGCCCAAGAGCCTACGGATACCAGGGGAATGTCAGTCCAGTCAGAGGACTGGATATCTAAGAGGAAGCGGGTCTGTCATATAATTTTTATCAAAGTACAGTAGCAAATCTAAAGTCTGTAGAGAAACAATAACATCTACTAAAAGACCTGAAGGCACTGACTGTTGATCGCGCTGTTTTTTTGATCTGATTTTTTTCCGTATCAGTGATTATGTGTTGAAACGGATTTCTTTGCATGATTGTTTTCTATAACGCCAGTCTGCTCTGCTGAATGTCCTTTGCTGTACGATACTACAAATTTAAGCGAAAGGGAGTTGGAAGAAGGGAAACACAATTAGAAGATTTTGCTAATATTTTTTTTTTAGTTGTCCCTCGGCTTCTCCCTGTGTAACGTCTGCTTCTTTTGCTTCTGTTTCTTTGCCTCCATTTTAAATGTTCACGTACTATTCAGCCGCTGGTCTCCTTGTATTTATTTTATTGAACTGTCGGAGGAATCTAGCTAGCTCACTCATCTATGAAGTTAACAAAAACAACAGAATTTCTGACGTGATGCATTGTTGGTAAGGGAACCTGGTTCGCTTATCTTCATCTCACATGAGCCTGAAGTGGTCAGAGGTTTACATTAAAAGAATAATCCCATTTCATATCCTGTATCCCCCCCGAACCCCACTGCGAGTGGAGCGTGTTTGTTAAATGTACGTATACCCTTGCTCAAAACAAAAGCTTTTCACTCTTTTTGCGCTTTGCTGGACATGTATTGTATCTGAAATGAGATGGTCTATGAATCGTGTCAATAAAACAGAAATCTGATTCTCGGGTTGTTGTTTTTAAAAGTTACAGGCATCCTTTAGACAGCGTGTTTGGTTTAAACTGAGGTTCAAGCTCACATCAAATAGTGAGAACATCTTTTATTGCAATATTCTTTGAGGAGCATTCTAAAGAGTCATAAATAGTGCAAAATACTGAGTGTGTGTACAGCAGAAAATGCTAAATTCACTTTTTGAAGCAAGTGTGACGAAAATGAAGGTCGCAACAATTACACGTTGTTTCTGCTGGCTGTGGTAAAGCAAGATATTGTCATATACTGAGTACTTCTCTTTCATATGCTGAAACAGAGCAATCATCTGTTTCAAGATCATTAAGTTATTATATTTGTTAGATCTTTTTGTTTAAAAACATTCCACCTTTAATCTGATGAGATTTTTTTTTTACAAGCCAGAACTTCCTGTTCCAGATGATTGCAAACAATGCAGTAAAAAATGTGTTGTGATAAAAATTTTAAAATAATATGCTAATTGGAAAAGTATTACTTGAAAAGTAATCTGCGAGTGTCATTTGAGCCAAAACTATGTTGTTTTATGACCAAAAGATGCACCAAGAAGGAAAAGTTGTAGTCAGAATTGCAGTCATATTATTGCTGTTGTACTATATTTGATTTAGTCCCTAAAATTACCTCCAGATATTTTGAAAATATCAACAAGTCACAATATGATAATGATTAGCTATTAACATTTCTTTCCACATATTTATAGCCAAACTAACAACCAATTGCAACAATCTCGTTAATAAATTGTAAGTAGATATGTTACCCACCAAGAACTGATGGCTTGGCTTAGGGAAGACACCTGTGTGAAAATAAGGATGTCATCTGCATATAGAAATACCTTCCCTGACCAAATAGTGCGTTCTTTGTACTCAGAAGTTGCAGTTCATAAGTTGTCAGCCCAGCCATTGGGCCAGCTAATAATAGTTAGCACCAAAGCAAACAGCAACTGATTTCAACATCCCACTGTAGCGTATTTAATTTGGGCATTTCAGATGCAGAATCTAGGCTTACAGCTGATAAAATCGGATTGCTGAATGAGAAGTTTTTCAACCCTTCATATTTTTACAAATAGTTTCAATTAGTTATGAGTGAAAATTCAAATGCTTTAAGCGGCATTGGCAATCTAAACAGTGTGTGGTAGTTATCAGCAACTAACTTGATGTCAAAGAATTAGAAATGATAGATGGTTAGAGGCAGAAAATTAATTTGGACGAGAGGGTTTGTAGGGTTCAGTGAGTGAGATGAGTTCTAACAGCGTAACAAGAAAAGGAAAACTGCCAAACAGTTCAGCCAATTGTTATCTAAAAAGCACTGGACTCCCTCCTGAATTTAGAAAATGTTTGTTCGATTAGTCATCAGATTAGTCACATTTTGAATTTCTTATGAAGTGCTTAATTTAGTCTGCAGTTCAATCTGAACCCGAGGTATCGTCTTCCTGCCTCTATCCATCGTCCGTCTATTTTACTTAAGAATATGGAAATAATATCCCTGACTCAGGGAGGGTTGTAGTCTTAAAAGGAACATGTTTTCTGTCTCTTTAAATTTGATGTTAAACACTTCTTTTACGTATGTTTTGTAGTGATCTACCACAAACGAGCCACAAGGGCTTTCTTGCTCTTCCTCGCTTCATCTGCTTCTACTTTTTGAAGCCAGACCGTCTTCTTTTTGCTCACTCAACAGTTTTACCACCTTTGATTCGCTCTCGATCACCTCAGCTGCCATCTTTCTTTTTCTCCTTCATCATTCAGCCAGTCAATTGTTCACACTCTTTGTTGCTCCCATGCTCCCCCATCCCCCACTGCCTTTCAGTCCTCTGATGTTGCAATCGATGAATAAATGATTGCTTCTATTTTCACTCTGAGTGCTCACCTGACACAAACTGATCTACTCAACCAGAATAAGGGGAGGATAAAAAATTATTTTTTTGGAGACAGAGAGAGAAGTAAACTTGCACGCAGAAGTAGCGCGTTCCTCGGAGGATCTCGCTGCACATGACACAGCGAGCTGTC
Source organism: Brachyrhaphis terrabensis (assembly GCA_903067065.1). Taxonomy (NCBI): domain Eukaryota; kingdom Metazoa; phylum Chordata; class Actinopteri; order Cyprinodontiformes; family Poeciliidae; genus Brachyrhaphis; species Brachyrhaphis terrabensis. The sequence goes on from CAEGAG010128704.1 coordinate 3,181, forward strand.
ACTCAGCAGGGGAATATATTTGCATCTTCAAGCAGCGAAGGGTGCATTAGGAAACATATCAGCGCCGCCTGTAGCCTCCATTTCTCAGCAGCCACATCACAACCTCATACACCCTTGGATCTGACAGTTACACTTTATTTCATCATTGTGCATGTTGGCCCTCTCTGGCAATCATCTCACACTCGCCCAGGATTTCTTGAAAGCGAAGTCGGGTAATTAGCTCGTGCATACCTTGCCCTTTTGCTGCTATCGCTGTAGCATTAATTCTGAGACAAAAGGAGGAAGGCGGTGAGGGGTTTGACCTCACCGTGCGGGGCGCCGTACGCCTCAAAGTTCAAGATTCTTTCAGGAATAAAAAGTCAGAGTGCTACAACCAATTACAGATTCTTAACATTTTGTGAACACGGCGCTGCATTTTGACAGATTGTTGGGAAGACGTTTCTTAAAACATGATTAAGCACTGTGATAATCTAACCAAGTATTTACGACTTTTGTCTCTTTTTAAGCCTTCAAACGTTTATTAAATCTGACAAACTTGCCACTCAAGTTGATCATCCAAGAAAGAGTTTGGTACTTCTTTGCATAATAGCGCAAACTCTGGAAGACTGGATGAAGAGACACATCAATTTTCAGATTTTGCCAGAGATTATCCATTGGAAATAAGTTGAAAGCCACTGTAGCACAAAGACATTCTTTGACCTAAACCACGTATTTCATTCCGGTCTTCAGGACTGCACCTCTATCTGTGTGGTCGGGTTTATTGCACCATTGCAAGATAAAGCTTCACTGCACTCTCAGGTTTTTTGCAGCAGGTTTTTCTTCTTGATGCTCTTCCAGGATTGACCTATATTTGGCTTCAGGCGCCTTCCTATCCACTTTTTCCAGCTTCCCTTCTCTTAACCCCACAGCGTTACAGTGATGGGTTCGCTTTCTATCGCAGCTTGTGTTTCGCATGTAGGCCAAAAAGTTGCTTTTTGATCGTGTTGGACCAGACCACCTTCCTCCACGTGTGTGCTGTATGTTCCTTACATTCGTAGAGGAAAATAAAACTCATAAGCACTTTCAATTTCATAATTTCCACTCTCTAATGATATAAAGTGATTCTGTTTCTGATTACCATGGGCCTATGATCTACTTCTTTGCTTGATGCTTTGATTAAATTGTCTCTTTCAATTTAATATAGCCACGTTTTGGTGGGTTTGTAGTTCTGTCATTCTTGTTACATCCATGTGACTACTCTGGAAAGTTCCTCTCTTCCAGACTAAAGAAATAATTACTTCAAAACACACCAACAACATGTGCATGCTTCAAGTCACAGTGTTTTATTTCAACAAATATCAATGTTTTTTGCACATGAAGAAAATAACCTGTACTTTTAATTATTTCTATTTAACCTAATAACTCAGTTTTTACTTTTTATTAAGATGTGACCTGATTAATTCTTAACCATCCAGGGAGCAGAAGCAGTCATAATATATCTGCAGCAATCACTCTGAGTACTTTCAAATTAAATGCGCTACGACACATCCAGAGATTTTATTTATCCATTTTTTTTTTTCAAACACACTTCCCTTTATTTGGTTTTGTTTCAAACATTTTCTCTCGGATTCACCTCACTGGCCCAGAAAGAAAGCAGAAACGATACTCAAATTTTTACTGAGGCTCGGGGCAACATCAGAGCAAAACCTATCACAAGCCGAGCGAGGACTGGAATAGCAGCCGATGATAAATCAATGGGACAATAAAGACGGGGTCTGAGAGAAGAAAAACTACTACGATAAAGACAATTTATTTTAATTACAGTGCAATAAAAAGGCAAAGCAAAATAAAGTCAGATGTCCCCTTTGTGATTCTCAATTTGGCAGTAATATTTACAATTGTGTCCTTGTCAGCAGTTCAGCCACCTGCTCACTCATAAAATGTCCCCCAATTAGCATTTTTGTCAATGTGTGGCTCTTATATGGGCATACATACACACTATACGAAGCTGAAATTACTATAGATACTCAGAACACATCCCAAACTACCCTAATTTTTTTAAATCATTTTGAATGTAGGACCGAGACTCTTGTTTTGAGTTGTGAAAGCTGCTGGGCTCAAGGTAACTATAAAAATGTGGACTGTTTTTTTTTTTTTTAATGGGAGAAGTGAGGCATTCGTAGTCGGCGGCATTATTGGGTCGTAAACAGGGGTGACTGAAGCTGGATCTCACAAAGAGCTTAACATGTCATTTCAAGTCATTATTTTTCTTGCAGCTTCTGAGAGAAGAAAAGGTTTCCATTATTACTCTCGTTATTTTGAGCATACTCATGTTAGTTTAATAATCAATTTGTCCTCCATTTGGCTCAAACACAGGAAAAAAAAAAAATCATAGCTGCAGTCAGATAACTAAAAAAAAGCAGAGATGAATTAATCCTATTACTAAGGTCTGCAATTTGGGAATATTTAGGTCTACAAGAATGATAGAGAATGAACAATGGAGCCAACCAAAGTTAATGCTAAAAAAAGAAGGCTTAAAAGATCGAGCTCCAAATAAAACGAGGGTAAACATCGGAGAAGCGCTTTATAATTTGGAGGGAGCTACCAAGCTCTCAAAGGATTCAAAACCGATCCAGAGTTAGCTACATAAATGCTTGACAAGTAAGTATCTGTGGTTGATTTGGTATATTTTTGAATAACAATAACCACTTATATATGGTTACGGTATTACTGTTGATGGCGGAAGTCTAATATTATTCCTTTGGATCAGAATTAAGTGCATTTAGATATGGTGAAATTATTTCATTGCGGGCTGCACCTGCCAAAAATTAACAGTAAACGAAATATTATGAAAGTGTTTACAACACTTGCACTTGAGTCAGCTGTTTTTAATCCTAGGTATCATACATAATTGTGTTTCACATAATAACCTATATGTAGGTTATTCTGAAATATATTATTCCCATTTTATAACACATCAGCACTGAAAAATGTGCTACATTTTCAGAATATATCTGGTTGCTGATTCATTTTCATGAGTAAATATTGAAATTGCAATATTTCAATATTGCAATAGTTGTACGTTTTTAGTACAGATTAAAACGTTTTATAATTATTATAATAAAAATATAAAATCTTGTCACGTAATTTTTGAAAAACAAATCTAGAGTTTATTGTTTCCCGTCAACTTCCTGTTCACACTCCAGTCCAGTTGGTGGCAGTAATGCACCTCTAGAGTTCGTCAGGCAACCGCCATTAAACACCAGAAGAAGACCTAGGAAGCAGCTGAAGCCCATGACAGAAAAACAGAAGGTGCTTTGTAGTAAGATTTTTACGGAGTTACTTGTTCAGTATCATATTGATGTTAATTAAGTCAGACTGTTTTTGTGCCACACAACCATCTTCAGCAGACTCTCGTTTTCATAAAGCCAAAACAAGGGGAGAGTGAGTTTTTTTAAATTTTTTTTATTTAAAATTACACATAATGTCGTGAACTCTTACAAATACTGGTATATTCTTTTATTTTTACAAAATACCTAGATGGTGTTCAGAAGAATGATAAGGTGGGATGAAGGCGGTATGTTGGATTATGTTCATTCACTGTATTGATTCTTTATATCACAATGCCTGGATGTCGTAGGCTATGCACTGAGTGAAAGAGAATATCTATTTATTTTATGTTTTAATTCACATTTATTTCCACAGACACTTCACAGTGCAGCGGTCGCATCCATGTTGATCTTCAAGCAAGCTCTGATATTGATGGAGAGGACAGAGACACAACTGTGTGTAAGTATCTAATAGTTTGTAATGTGTGTGGCATTTCCTGCTTCAATATTGTTTATATACATAATGTGATTATGCTCTTTATTTAAATTTTTTCCAGCTGCATCCAGGACCTATTCTGAATCATTCAGATGATAAAGAAAGTAGCTGGTAAGATTTTTTGAATCTAGGGCTGTTAAAGCTTTTTACCAACAACTGACATTATGCCACATAAAATAAAATGTAAATGAAATTTATGATGTGCAATGGGAAAAAAAAAATTGAAACAGCTAATTTACGCATTCATAAGCAGCAACCTCTGATCTTAAATTCTCCACACACCATGTCCTCTCTGCTAAGATGGCCAGGAATTGGACATACGCTGCGACCTCTGACCCTTCTCCCATGTATCCTGTCTGATGCTCCACGGACCGAGCATCAGTCAGGGGGGAGAGGACGCCTTCTTCTCCCCCCTGACGGTCGCTGTGTGGTACATTCCTCATCAGAACCCATGAACTCCATGTCAAAACTAGTCGCATAACATACATGTGAGATGTCACACTGTGGAAAGCAAAAAATGAAAATAGCTAATTTACTGGGTTCACGTGTTACCTAGATAATGTAGCAAACCTTATCTAACATTGAGTAACTGTAACTGCTTTTACGTTAGCTTACTAGCTATTTATAAATTGCAAAAAGAGTGCAACCCTAACGTTTCAATATAAACTGTTTTTAAATGTAAAGCATATCGTTTATCTACCGATGCAATAGCTGAACATCTCCGTCATGGAGCCATGCTTACTGGTCTCCTCTGTGCGGAATATGGGGAAATTTTTCTGTCATATTTCGAGAGCACACATTTTCAGAAAGCAGGATTTCATGTCTTTTGTTCTCAAAACTTTTAATTCTAGTGCTTACATTTTCAGTTTAAAAGCAGGACTTCATGTCTTCTCAAAACTTGTAATGATTGTATTCAAAACTTCTGCTCTCTTTCAAATATTCACTGGGCTTTCTCAAACCTTTCCCCTTGCACTCAAAACTCTGCTACCCACACTCAGTATAACACTTGCATCCTATTGGCTGAGAGGTTGCCAGGCGACAGTACTTTTCTGTTCCAAGCGCGAGCAGAGAGGTTTGCAAGCAGAGATTTGATCTGAGCAGAGACAAGTTTTCAGCGCAAGGCTGCACCAGTTGCTTTTTTAGATATGTTGCTTCCCATTATTACTGGTTAATGTTATGTTTCTTTATATGAAATATCCCTGTTTTTCCATAACATCTTGTATATTTAACATCTAATCGACCCTTGAATCCCCCTATTTATTGGTGACAATTTTTAGAATCGGATATTAATGACTGCAATAGATGAACATGGATGTTGGACGGAATGGGAGAACCCGGAGAGAACCCAATGCATACACCGGGCAAACTGTGCCACTGTGCAGCCCTTACTTTTTTTTTTTTTTTTTAAATAGAAGTATGAAAAAACTAAAACTACTACAATAACTAACAAACACCAAGCAATATTCACTATTAATAACTAGTTGAAACTAGCACCCTAAATACTAATTTAAGATACCTGAATTGAACTAACAAAAAGTCACAACTTAATAAAACTAGACTATTATGAAAAACCCAGAACTAACCAATGAGACCCAGACTTCCCTCACTTAGCTCCCAATTCCCCCTGAAATATAAGATATCCAGAGATCTGTGTTAAAGTTGTCTGTGAGTAGTTTTGTCTTTGTACTGGCACTGATGTGATGGAGTCGTAGCTTTTTTTAAACGCATCCACAGTGAAACCTCTTTTGCTGGGCTCTCTTGTTCAGAGCTACTGTCCTGCTCAGCCAGGACAATAACTTCTTGTGTTTCTGATCCGTGAAGGAAGACGGATTTCTTTCATCTATAACTTCTCCAGAAAGTGGTACATTGTTGACTGTTTGGGACTTGGATAGTTTCCATTTTTGGCTTTCTACTTCTAGACTCCTTAAATTGTAATTCTTCCCCTTTCTGGTTAAATTTCTCTTTGGTTGTAGAGTCCTTCTCTGCTTTGTCAAACTTGATTGGGTTTTCCTTTTGATCACTCTGCATTTTAGAGGATGCTGCAGGTTTTGCCTCCTTTTAATCTGGGGATTCACTGGTTTTATTTCTACAGTTTGTGGTGCCTTTTGTCTTGACTTTTTTGCCAAAGTTTTGAGTTTTAGAAGTGTCCGCCTCTTCTTGGTTTATGAGGGTTTCCACGTCAGAGATAGCTTTCAATACTACCTTTCTCCTGTGCCAGCTGAAGTGGGCGCCTCCAGCCGTGCCGTGGGTGGTGATGCCGGTCCCAAAAGCAAATACACAAAAAAATCAGGAAAAAATGCAACACAATAAATCCAAAATAAATATAACAGCAAAATTAAATAATTTCAAAATACCACAGCAAAATAAGTCCAAAAGAGCAAATATAAAAATATTTCAAAAATGTCACAATGCCACAGTTGTACTGCAATTTGTACCAGTTTAGGTACAAATTCCATTTGGTTGGACATATAGTTTGCTTTATTTGTTTGCTCTTCTGGGGACTAGGACAAATTTGCAATGTCTGTAAGTCTTTAAGCGGCGTTTCATAAAGGTGGAGCTGTGTTAAGCAGCACTCATAATTTTTCTCCACCGTCTATCTCTTTTCAAATTCCTCAAAAAGGGATGCCTTGGTTTGAAACAGAAAGTGTACATGTTGTTGAAGGTCGATAATTGTTGGACCAGGACAAAGCAAAGGGATTGGGATTTGAGATTTGTACCTCTGATTTTCATAGCCTGAAACTTCTGGGGTTTTGTCTTTAGAGACCTCAGTTAACTTCTCCACCTGGATGTTGTCTGGTTCAGATGAGGTAGACATTTTGTTGTTTTTTTCTTGTCCTTACATGTTAGTGACTGGTTCTTCCTTTGTGAATCAACTGTTTCCATTGTTTCAATTCATTTTTAGTGATCAGTTGTGGTGAAGAAATCACAGTGTCCCTGGAATTATTCTCCTTTCCTAAGGGAACTGCCTGATCACTTTCTTTTGCTGGCATTAAAACACATTGCATTATCTTCAGCAAAAAATTTAGATCGATGCAAAGTTGTGGCTCAGGGAAAGTTTAGCAAAATGTCTTCTTTATGCACTACATGAAGCTGCCTGATCATCTTGGTTTCCTGGCAGAGAACAGCTGTGATTTTCAAGATGTTAGATCCACTGACACATCTGGCTCAGGGAAGGTTTTCCATAATATTGGTGGCTTCTTCACATGCTTACTCTTACGTGGCCGTTTCTTCCCTTGTTGACCCACTGCCACCTGTGTTTTGGAGACGGATTCTTTCTCAGAGACCAGTTGTGGAGTAGCAATAGTTTCCATGGTAAAAGTCTCCTGTTCTAAGAAATCTGCCTGATCACCTTGTTTCTCTGGCACAGAATTGTCACGCTTTTCATTCACATTTTCAGTGGATGATTCTGAAGTCATGCAAATGGATGTTGCAAGGAAATTTTCTCCTGGGGTCCTCTTTATAGCCTTACATTGAATTGGTTGTTTCTTCTCTGGTTGATCCACTGTCTCTTGTGTTTTAGAGATTGATTCCTTTTCAGGGACCAACTTTCAGGTGATACCATCTCCTTCTTATTGTTGTGATTCTTGGGTGACCGTTTCTCCCCTTGATTATCCACTGTCTGCTGTGTTTTAGAGATAAATTATTTTTCAGTGACCAGAGGTAGAGTAGCAATCACAGTTTCCTTGGTAGAAGTCTCCTTTTCTTAGGAACCTGCCTGATCACCTTGTTTTTCTGAAACAAAACTATCCTGCTTTTCAACATTTTCTGTGTATGACTTTGGAGTCATGCAAATGTATGTCACAGGAAAATTGTCCCATATCACTGGTGTCTTCTTGACACGCTTACACTAAGAGGGTTGTTTCTCCCCTTGATCATCCACTGTCTCCTGTGTTTTAGAGATAAATTCTAGTTCAGTGTCCAGTGAAGTGTCTTTGTTTTCAATATTTTGAGCAAAACGATGCTTGTTTTCCTCAAACCAAACTTTGACAGGACCTTCTTCTTGTTGCGCCTAAGCTTGGCTGGCTCAACTTCTCTTTCCACAATATTGTCGGATGTTTTCTTTTCATTAATTAGCTGGTTTAACTGCATTCTTTGTTCAGATTTGGAGATAAATCACTTTTATAGTAAATCAGTAAAGATTTCACCTCAACGTGAGTCTTCAACAGATTTGTGTATCAAACAAAGTTGAGAAACGCATGGTGAACTGCAAGATGATTTCTCAGGTGAAATGTGTCACGAACGTCTGCTAAATGGCTGTGATAAAATTTGATCATTGCGACAAGCCTAAATATACTCCTGATGTCACAAAATTCTCTCCAGGGCAAAGGACAAAGGTCACCAGTCTGTTGGAGGACAACACAGTTAAATAGAGGACAAACAACCATACACTCAAACACAGACCTAAGGGCAATTAAGAGAAGCCAATTAACCTATCATGCATGTTCCTTAAAAGCCAAGTCTGTGCCAAACAATTGAAATCTATGAACCTCAGTGATTATTTTATATCTATAAAAAAATATAGATATTAATACAGAATTTATGCACGATTGCAAACCTCTGACCGCAACTCTAACTGTTTTCCTAAGAAGCAACAAGGACAGTTCTCTTCACACTTAAGTGCCCACATGTAGGGATGGCACATGTGCTGCATGCTGTAAAGCATTTTGGCTGAATGTTATGGGCGGTCCTCTGCCAAGGTTCAAATCTTCCGTGTGTGCACATTCATGTGTGGAGATTTATCTGTGGGTATGTATTGCTAAAGAGCTGTGCTGCCAAAATGTGTGCCATCTGTGTACACAAGAGATTTCACACGCTTGTTCTAGTTTGAAGGCTGCGCCAGTGTTCTTCTCAGGGACATCGGCCAGACATCGCAGGGAAGCTAAAAGCAACATGCTCCAGCCCATTAGCCAGTCGCATCTTCACCACAGTCATTTTCAATAGTTTCCACATTGGAGGTGATGACATTTTTCACTATTCTTGCTTTAGGTGGCTTGAGAATCTGTACTTTTACTTTGTGAAAAGTGATTACCGTATTTTCCGGACTATAAGTCGCTCCGGAGTATAAGTCGCACCAGCCATAAAATGCATAATAAAGAAGAAAAATCCTTATATAAGTCGCACCGGAGTATAAGTTGCATTTTTGAGGGAAATTTATTTGATAAAATCCAACACCAAGAACAGACATGTCATTTTGAAAGGCAATAAAAATAGAATAGAGGCAACAACAGGCTGAATAATTGTACGGTATGCTAACATTATATGACGCATGAACAACGAACTGAGAACGTGCCTGGTACGTTAACATAACATATTAAGAGTTATTCAGATAACTATAGCATAAATAACATGCTAACAAGTTCACCAAACCATCCGT